>OMNN01050240.1:0-22436 GCA_900302755.1 Chromis chromis
TACTACTACTGCTGCTGCTACTACTACTACTACTACTACTACTACTACTACTACTTACTACTTACTACTACTACTCTTACTTCTACTTCTACAACAACAACAACTACTACTACTACTACTACTACTACTACTGCTGCTACTACTACTACTACTATTACTTCTACTACTACTACTACTTACTACTTACTACTACTACTATTACTATTACTATCTGCCCTGTCTGCCTCTCTCTCTCCTGTCCTATCTCTTTTATATTTCTCTTTTCCACCCAACAAGACGGATGGCCACCCTTTTCAGAGTCTTGGGTCCGCCCGGAGTTTCTTCCTGTAGAGGGAGTTTTTTGTGAACTTTTCTTCCTCACGAGGGAGTTTTTCCCCGCCACTGTTGCTTCTGCTTGCTTTGGAAAGGGTTCTGTTGGGTTATATCTTTTCTCTCCTTGTGAAAGCGCTTTGAAATGTCTGTTGATGTGATTAAGCGCTTTACAAATAAAAGTTGATTGATTGATTACGTCTGCTTCTAATACTTCCTACTTCCTACTACTACTAGGCTCTTATTACATATTAATAAACCATTTGTGACAGCTTAAGCTGGCTACCTAGCATTTGGGTGATGGAGCTATTTTGTACTATCCATTCATTTTCTTCCATAACAATGCATTATATGTTTTGTAGCTGAAAGTAAATATAAATGTATATGTTTTATAAATGTAAATATAATATTTGTATAATCATTTCTATTTTGAGAGAATGAGGACATGCATTATGTTGCAGTTAAAGTAAGAACAATAGGAGCATTTGAAAATAAAGTTAACCTTGTGCATAAGAAACAAGTTTTAAAGAGCAAAATTGCTCATGAGGGTAAGAATCCACCCAAGAATGCAATTTGTTTAAAAATAAAAGAAAGAAAATATATATTCTATTCAAGGTTTTCAGTTGTTCTGCCAAGATAAATTCAATAAATTGGCAAACTTTTTTTTTTAACAGACTTCAGCTTGGTGATTCTAAAATAGCAATTATAAAAGTAAAAGTGAAATAAATTAATCTATCTATCTATCTATCTATCTATCTATCTATCTATCTATCTATCTATCTATCTATGTATTTATTAGTTACACACCCTCAAGAGCACTGCGATCATCTACTGCTGGGTTATTGGAGGTTCCCAGAAACAGCAAAAAGAAAATTGGTGATGTAGCCTTTGTTAACTACGCCCCAAAGCTATGGAACGTAATACCTCTAGACATCAGGGAAGCCAACTCAGTAGATCTTTTTAAAAGAAAGCTTAAGACATATCTTTTTACATTAGCCTTTAAACGTACTTAGATATGCAGACTTAGGGGCAGAAGCTGAGGAGGATAATGAGGGAAATGTCAGACGGGGCACCCCCACTTCTCTTGGTGCAGTTGGTGAGAGACAGAGGTAGGTGATGGTAGTGCTGTTTGTGGTCGTGTAGGCAAGGCGTATAAGTCTTTCTTGTTAATGTTTTAAGTGTTTTAAGTGTTACCTTGTAATATTGCAGATGTTTCCTTGTTGTAAAGCGCTTTGAGCTGCAAACCTTGTATGAATGAATAAAGTTATTATTATTATTATCATCGTCTATCTATCTATCCATCTATCCATCTATCCATCTATCTATCTATCTATCTATCTATCTATCTATCTATCTATCTCTCTTTTATATACATATATTTATTTATTTGTTTGTTTTCAACAGACTGCAGCTTTGTTATTGTAAAATAACAATTATAAAAGTTATATTGCTCAAAGCTGCAGTCTGTAAAAACAACAACAACAAAAAAACAACAAAAAACAAAACAAAAAACAAACATATATAATGTATTTTGTAATTAATTCTACAATAAATAGCTAATGCCTTCAGGAAGGTTATAGTGTGTTTTTTTTTTTGTTGAAACTGGTTTATTGACTGAAACTGATTATTTTGTAGGATTTGTTGTTGAGTTCTGTTGCTCAAAGCTGCAGTCTGTAAAAAGAAACAAAACAAAACAAAACAACAAAAACATAAATATATTGTAAAACTGTTGAATCAATTCTTCAATAAATAGCTAATGCCTCCATGAAGGTTATAGTGTTTTTTGTGTGGTTGAAACTGTTTTAAAGAGATGTTTAAACTTTAGGATTATTTTGTAGGATTTGTTGTTGAGTTCTGTTGCTCTAAAGCTGCAGTCTGTAAAAACAACAACAAAACAAAACAACATAAATATAATAAAATAAATAGCTAATGCCTCCATGAAGGTTACAGTCTTATCTTTTTGGTTGAAACTGCTTCAAAGAAGTGTTTTTTCATTTTGTCAGATTTGTTTTGTGCTGTTGTTGACTTTATTCTCCATCCCATTTTCATCACATGTAAATCAGAGAACGTAGTATTTGCTTGTCCATCCCTCACACACACCTGTGGCTGCTGGTGCAGGACTGTTGGGCCTGAAACCCCCTAAAACCGCCCTGGTACTGTTCATAAAACACCATTAGATAGATGATTTAAAAGCGGTGCTACAGTGAAGATATGAACCGGCGGCGGCTCTCTGTGAAGCTCGGCCTCTCCCGGTTTATCGCCGGGTCTGAAATGAAGCCGCGGCCCATGTGACTCCTGACGTTGGAGGCGAGCAGCTAAAAAGAATGTGAGGGAAGGATCCGGAGCTCACCGGGGGGATCCACGGTGGCTTCCTGACGTCCGCCTCAAGGAAGTCCGACAAGTCGCCTACTTACCGACCGACTTCTTATTCATCCGGTACTCTCGACTCGTGATGTCTGGCGAACAGAGGGAAGGACAGGAGGTAAGCTAATTCATTTTGTCCAAACTTTTTCACTGAATTCGCCTCTTGAAACCAACTTTAGCTGCTCACTGTTAACGGGTTATGGTTTAAGCTAGCTGCTGTGAACCCCACTGGGCTAACTTCTCTGCTAAATCCCTAAACTTTTTTCTCCACTTTTCGTGTCTCCTCCTGCTTCTTCCTCTCGTGTTGTCAGTTTATCCCCGGTGGTGTTAGCAGCATTAACACTTCACAGCGTGCTCTTTAATTATCTGTGGGCAAATTAACATCCCGGACACACTGAAATCATTTAAAAGTAAGCTATATAAGCTCATAATTGCATAGCTTGCTAACTAAAAGAGAAATAAGCGTGTAATTCCGTGCATTTGGGGATAATGTGCATTCAGATTACAAACACAAGCTCCTATAGACATAATATAGGGGTTTATAAATAGCAATGCCATAAACAGAGACGTCATTTGCATGCTAGCATATTTATGTTGCCTGTTTCCCTCCAGTGAGTTATTACAGTGGGTGGTGTTTAATTAACTCCAGTGCATCCAGGTTCATGCCCTTACTTCCACTGTCTTAATATAATCTGTTTTAAACAGCCACATAATCAATTTGCAGTGTGCTGTTATCACAAGTGAAATCTAACCTCCATTACCTGTTGCTGCTGCTGCTGCTGTGCCTCTTTCTGTGTATTGTCTTAAGCAGTCCATTTCATAATTGATTTTCCTTGGCTCTTGCATTTCTCAATAATATGAGGGAATAATATGAGAAAACTAATTTAAGACTGTTGTTCATACAATCTAGAAAGTGCACTGGAAGTTCACCAGCACATAAATGAATACAAATGACGGCTCCGAGAAGGATTTCCATTAAATTAGCAGATTTGTAGTTTTTCATTGATGGATTACTTTGGGTGCTAGGCGCGTTGCTTTATAATATTTTAGACTAAAAGAGCTGCTGTTATCTGTAAGGACACTGCAGTTTTTTTTTTTTACTATATGTGAGCTGTTGCTTTAAGAAGTTGATGTTAAAATATAATTGCTAGTTTGGTTGTACTGTGTTTCATGCCCTCCAGAAAGAATGCAGCGTTCCATAAGCTTTACTTCAGTTGTGGCTGTCTGTCGTCTCTCTGAACTTGAAAAAAATAAAAATCCACTGACTTTTATACGACTAGGCCTTTGCCAAAATCTCGGGGTAGTTGACGTTACCTCTCTCCGTCCGCCTCTACCCCCCTCTCTCGCTGTGACTCATGTGGGTGTTGGGCTGAAATAGTTTGGTGTAGTTTTACATTCCTTATATAGCCTCTGAGGAGTGAGCAGAGGCGAGGGCTTGCCTGTGTCACAGACGGCATCGGGGGTAGGGTTTGCCAACAGAGAGAGAATCTGCTTGCCCTAGCTGACTCTCTAGCGTTCTCCCAGGTTTGGGCTACCAGCCGGCCCTTGAGGACAAGGTAGGTTTGCATTATGGCATCTTGGTTAGATAGTTGTGTGTGTCATGGAGAGTAATGACACCTGGTGGGGTTGAGGAGGAGGAGGAGGAGGAGGAGGAGGAAGGGCTGGAGTTGGGGTACACGAACAGAGGTCAGTGGTCAGGCCTTAACTCACCTAGTAAGATCCAGTGACATAGACCCCCATCTCAAGTTGCCTTTGGTTCTTAAAATTACCTGTTTATTTAGTGCATTTCCATTCAGTGTAGTTGTGGTTTTCAGCTTTTCTGGTTTAACCGCTGTACAAATTATGTATTAATAAATCTCCAAGCAAGTTTTGGCCACGGTTTCCTTACTATACTATATTGTACTTGCCTATATTCACCCTGAAAGGAAGAGGATAACTTAAAAGTGTTGCCGCTGTTCCTGCAGAATGGTGATGCTGGTGTTTTATGCATTTTGCATTGTAGTACAATTTGTTAAACTCTGGTTTCAGCTTCTATTTGAAATACTCTCTTTAGAATATGACGCAAGCGGTGCGTGCTCGTTTGTGTGTTGATAAATGTAGGAATGTCGTGTCCCAGCGGCTGCTCTGGCATTTTATTGTCCTGTGTGTTAATGCAATTAGCCTAATTCCCATACCCAAATGGTTATTCCTACCAAATGGCACATTTAATGAACTGTTGTAACAGAGTTCCTCTTAAAAGTTAACTTTTCTAAGTTTAAGGTTGTGTACTGTGAAAGAAAATAACTGGAATGTCATTTTCTGTGTGGAATGTGTGTGTTTGTGTTGGAAACAAAAGCAGAAAACTGGCAGCGAGGCTGCTTGGATCTAACAGAAAGGACGTATGGCCTTGAAAACCTTTTCCGGGCTTTCTGGCTAATTAAGACATTTCCTTTTCTCTCTTCCTCAAGGCTATGAACATGTACACCGTTACCCTGAGCGGACCGGCTCCTTGGGGCTTCAGGCTGCAGGGTGGAAAGGACTTCAGCATGCCTCTCACCGTGTCAAGGGTAAGAAAATGCTGTTGGATACAGCTTTTATACTTCTCTGCATCTGTGCATCGCTGAAGTGTTTGCATTCTCCTTGACGGTTTGCATAGAAGGTCGTCCCATGAAGCCATTTTATGCTCCTCTAAGCTTCAATATGAATACCTTGGCCTATTAACAAGAGTCTTTTAGTGTTAAGTACCGGCTTGGTCATCAGATAATGACCCGAGCCTGAGCATATGCATATTATCTCATATTTTATTAGGCATGAATAGTAGCACAGTAAATGATCTTATCTGCAGACTGTGGTGTTTATTTTCATATTACTCAAATCTTTATGGCTTACATCCCAGCCCCTACCCAGTCAGTCTTAACATGCAGTGCCTTTGCAAGAATAGTATTCGCTGGCCACAAGGACGTGGTGTCACTCGTTTCACAGTGCTGTGTACTCTCCATGTTAGGTCACCTCCTCTTCACTGAATGAATTTTCAAATACTCTATAAACTACAGTTGCGAGAGCAGCAGCCACTTTCCAGGCCATATAAGTGCAGTGCTGCTTTGTCTGACAAACATACAGACTCACACTTGCAGCCACACACACATGCTCAAGATCATTCCAGCTTTGCTGCCAGCTATTGCGCACACAGATCTTGTTTTCCTTTAGCATTGGGATGTTTTGAGCTCAGAGGCTGAGCCGATCTATAAGTGTTAGACTGACTTGCATTCATTACTTCTTCAGTTTTGTTCAATATTTGTAGTTTCCTGTTTCAGTGAGGATTACATGGTAATGATCTTGGACCCCACATGTGTGATTAACGTCATGATTCATTTGAGCTCTCAGTTCTTTGTAGATGCTAAAAGGTTGCGTAGTTATAATACAGGGAGTTTCCTGCATAGAGAAAGTTTTTGGCAACCTCCAAAGAGGTTTTAACCAGTGCCAAAGTAAAATCACCAGTGCCAAAATGTAAAAATTGAGAGTAAAAAAATGGATGTACATTTTTTAGCTAGTTTTCTTAATCAGGGTTTCAGTTGCTCAAGCAAGGGGTCAGAAATAACAGGAGAATGCAGAGATTTCAGTCAAATGTGCTGGCACAGACTCATTACTTTTCACTGTACGCAGGCCGAGTGTGTTTACTGTTGTTTGTAGTTGCCCCCCAAAGGCCCATTCTGAGCCAGGAAAACTCTGTAATTGAACATTAAGAGGAAACACGGCAATCAAATGTTCTGTTCTGTGTTGCTTTGATTAATTTGGTGTACTTTGTGTTGTAGGTAGCATCACATTGAGGTGTGTGTGTGTGTGTAGAGCTGACGTAATCTTGCAGCGAGGGCAGCAGTTATCACCAGCCTTGTCAGTACATGTCTTATATTTGCTGTGCTTTCTGGCACACATCGTGCTAAGAAACACAATGTTCCTCTTGGATTCATGACAAGAAACATTTTCTTCTACCCATAAAAGACCAAACAGATGTAAAAACCTCATTTGATGAATGGCCCCAAACAAAACAGGTATTTTGGGCGGGATGTAGCTGTTGACTTAGAAGTATTTCAGTCTCGACAGCCTAGTTGCACTGTAGGGTGAATATCAATGGATGACTCAGTGGTTCCAGTTGAATTATCTTGACTAATCAAGTGGTGTGGGAGGCCAGCTTTTCTGCAGTCCAGGTGCATTTCGCATGCTGATTATTTTCCCTGCTGACAGAAAAATATGGTTTATATTTCCAAAGCTTTTCTCCCCGAGCATGGTCATAAATTTTGTCGGACTCAGGTTAGTCGAAGCAGTTTTCTGTGAGATTGATATTAGCTCCGTATCTTTAGACAGCACTTCTAAACTTGGAGCTTTAACGACTGGTCAGTGGCTAATAATTGTTGCATGTTCCAGCCGCCACCAGGCCTCAGGGTGCTGGAGTTATAAAGATGTGACAGGCTTTCTCTCTTTACCTCTCAGGGACTGTTAATTCTCATCGTGATTGTCATAAAAGAAGGGACAGTGAATCCCACAGTTGGAGGGGATGAAAGCAATCCAACAAGGGGCTGTAAACCTCAAAGATCTACAGTAATCCTTAGTAACAGGAAGAAAACTCTGGTCTGTACATACTGGGTGCACATTAGATGAATGTAGTGGGTGGATGGGTGGTCTTTCTTTATTGGTTTGTAGCTTATGAGATAAGCATCTCAGCCCAGACAGTCAGTTAAAAGTGATTTACAAAATGAAGAACATGTGGAGTGACAAGACAAAAGGCTCTTCAGAATCTCCGGATAGCAAAAGAGACTGCAGATGATAGCTGCTGAAAGATCAATGTGTCTAAGTGTTCTCTGTAAAGATTAGATGATGATTAGTATTGTTTGTTTGAGACTGGGTTTCTTAAAGCTGATTCATTTTTTTTGATCATTTGAGCTCGGTCATGCTGTGGCAGATTGTGACATTAAGAATCACTTCATTTTTAATAATTAGCCTGTTTTTGTTGATTATCTTTGTATTGATTTGCAGAGTTGTGGGTCTGCGACTTGTTACCTCCCGTGTGTGTGAGTTGGTGTATTAGTTTCCATGCTATACAAATGTTCTTGTTTCCTTCCTCTGTCTGTGGGACTGGGACGCTATGCTTTCTCAGCATTCCAGGGATTTTTCTCGTATCCACCCTGTTGCTGCCAACAGACAATCCTGTTGTCTCCTTTCTGTGTCTAATACGTCCTCCACACTCACTTTTCTCATACTTATGATGGACTCCTCCGATCTCAAAGGAATACTTTCCCAGTGAGATCAGAGGAACGATGGCCATTATTTTTAAGTCACTGTGAAAGGGAGGAAAAAATAACTTTTTGACCGTAGCATCATATCAGTTGAGAAAATATGTACGCAACTTGTATTTGGCTCATTAAATATCAGTGTTCTGCTGTTGGGTTTTTAGCATGGTAAATGGTCTGCACTTATATAGCGCCTTCCTACCTTAGTGGTACTCAAAGCGCTTTACAATGTGTTTCGCATTCACCTATTCACACACCAATGGCAACAGACTTCCATGCAAGGTGCCTGCCTGCCATTGGGAGCAACATGGGGTTCAGTGTCTTGCCCAAGGACACTTCGGCATGTGGAGGGGCCGGGGATCGAACCGCCAACCTTGCGATCAGTGGACAACCCGCTCTGAACCACAGCCGCCCCTTTAATGTCCTCTAGTTTTCATGAGAGTAGATATGTACACATTTCTGACCAGTAAAATCATCCGACTGTTCATGATCCTTCACCATACTGATGAAAAACAAGGAGAAAGCCTGTTTTTATAAACCTGACATTATAAAACTGAGATAGATGTTAGTCGCAGCCATGCATGCATGTAAATAGTCTTCACTTCATGACCATCCTCTTTGCATCACTTTAACATGGGCTGGATGCTGCTCAGAAATTTTTATTAGGGTTGAAAATTTAATGTTACTGGCACTAAAGTAATATTTAAAGGGACAGTCCTGCTGTTTTGCATTGCATTTCCATAACGTTGGTGGGCTTGGGATAGACAGATTTAAAAATTGGTCAAAATTAAAGCAACAGAGGCAGAGATATTCTCAATTTTAGTTTCAAATATGAGTCAAACTCCAGAAACAAAGTCCTACGTTTTCCATAATGCAGTTTGATGGTGTCTTTTGTTGAACCCTCAATGCATTGTGAGTGCCATGCCTTTTACGTTCTGCATCTCCAGATTGTAATGCAGGATTTCTGACATAGATTTGTAGTTTTTCTTTTAATGACATCATCGGGTTTATTTTCTCAGACATAAAAAGTCTCCCACAAAGCCACAGAAGACATTATTCAGATGTTTTGATAATATGAGTAAGGCTAAGCTTGACCAGTAAACAGATTTTCATGTTTAAAATCCATGTATTTTGCCAAGAACATGTTGAGATCAGGAAAAACTTAACTATAAGTGGTACTCATGTAATATAACTCCGTGGTCATGGCGGTTCTTTGTCCTCAAGATTTCCCTGACCTTGAGAAGATGGAGATTCACTTTAGTCAACTTGTGTCTCTCTTCACATGTTTGAGCCAACATCCTGTTTCAACAGGCAAGGCATAAAATATAGGAAGCAGCACGTCGCCGTAATGCCGTTTCATTGCCGTTTCAATTGAGCGCACCGCACTCTGTTGCAGCCCTACAACTCCTCCGAGGAGTTTGTCCATATATCTGCCCCAGATCTTGTGCCATTGCGATTCCATAAACATTATGATACCATAACCGAGCCTCCTGAGCACCATCTGGTTCCTATCGACAAAAACACATGCCACACCACTGAAATCAATGTTCAGAGGAAATTACAAATGATGTCATGTCAATAAGCGAGTGGAGAGATGTGTGAACGTCTCTCCACCACCACAGCTGCATGTGTCATAGTCTTATGCTGTTTCTCTGTGTGTCTGACTTGGAGGCCATCTGTTGTGTTATCACTGGTATTCTCTTAAACACTCCCCCTCTCTTTCTCATTACACACACAGACACACAAACTCTGGGAAAGGAGGCCTGTTAGAGGGCTGAATTAATAATTCAGTATGTACTGATAGATTGGCCGCAGGGGGCATTTCTCCTGCTCAGATGTAAATGTCTTGTGTTGTGAGCTGTGTTTTAAGGTGAGTTAGTGCTAGGTGTTCCACTGCAGTCATTACAGGGGGACCACGTACTTGCAGGTTTGGTTTTCCATTTCTCAGAGTGATATTTATGGCTTTGCATCAGCTGTGCTGTGTGAGTGATGTAAGGACAGACTGTCTCTCGGCCCCCAAATAGCCGTGGAAAGAATAAAAGTGAGCTGGTGCAGAGTTACCTAGCCAGTATATCACCAGCTGCAGATACACTTTAGCGAATTATTAGTTTAAACAACAACAAGCAGCAGAGAGCAAGTATGAGGCCTTGGCTCACCTGTGAGACCACTCATGAGAGCACTTCAGAGGTGAATTCAAGGCATTGCATTTTGAAAGGTTGGCTAATGCTTTGAAATTTGATAGCATACCAAAACAGCTCTGATGCTGTGCTCTGCCAAAAAGCCTTGAAACATACCAGTAACTGTTGGCTTTAGTGGCTATCGCTGTAGTTGTGAATACTTTAAGTTGCACAAATGTGATGCCATTCATTTGAATCATATTCGCACAAAATCATGTGTAGCATGATGGACCTGTTTCGTGTTTATGTATACAAAAGGAATTTTCAAGATGCCATCTTTGCAGCATGCCTTCACAATCATGTTAAATCCCGTGTAAATGAAGTGTGTTGCAAGAACAAGAACATGTTTTGCACTGTCCTTCCCTGTATTGACAAACTGCTGGAGGGAGGAGGACGAGGTGGGTATAGGGTTTCTGTCCGCCCCCTACCAACCAAAGGTCTGAGCGCAGCAACTTTAACTGCTGCCTTTTCAAGTGAGGGAGCAGCTGCACTCTGAACCTGAGCCAGAAGCACAGGTGTCCGTGTCCATCAACACAACCCGCATAGACGCACATGCACGTAATATACAATCTACACCCTTTATAGCTTCGTATAATTTCTTCTTCTTCTTAATCTCACAGTACATTTACTTGTCTGCAATACATACTATAATGGTGAGGTAATGGTAAAGTGACTACATAAGGTACTGGACCACCATGACCCTCCAGAACAGCCTCAGTGCTCCTTGGCATTTATTTTCAAAGTCTCTGAAACTCTACTGGAGGTATAAATAGCATTCTTTAAAAAGATATCCATTCATTCATTCTGTTTTGTTGATGGTGGTGGAGAGCGCTGTTGACTCTTTCCATTGCACTTGTTCACTAAATTGCTAGATGTAACTCTTGTAAGGAGCTTCTTTATTAATTCTTCCCAAAGTTAGTGGGGTTTTCTGTCCATATTCTACGCCGCATTTGTATTTCCCACTATACTGGCCAACATCTTAACACCACTGCTTTTTAATGGAGTGTTCACTTTGTTAGCATTAAACAGCTCTCAAGAGACTTCGACAGTGCTTCTGTGGTTAAAACGAATAGGATATTTTGTTATTAACGCTAATTGAATAATTGTTTTATTTTGGCAAACTCATGAGATGGTGAAGTTTTACTATCCGAGATACTAGAAATACAGGAAGCAGACTGCAGCTCTGTAGAGAACCTCGGTGGCATTAAGCCAGACTATGGCCCTTTTTTCAGAATCTGTCACATGCGTCCAAGTCTAGTTGTTTTTCTCAAGTGTAAGCTGTTAAAACTCTTTGAAGTTCTTTCTAAACTGGAGAAATTATTTCTTTCTTAACCCCTCTAATTGCTTCCAGTGAGTGCAAATCAAAGGCAATTAATGTGATGTTTGAACTTGGCTGTAAAATATGTGTAACTTGGACTGCCTCAGAGGAATGCATTTCTTCCTATTTTTAGCTTTGCCATGTTTTGATCCAGGACCAGCTCTAACGTCGCTGTCTTTCTGGGGGTGCAGAGTAGCTTTTCCAGCCAGAGCTGTCATCAGTTTATGGAGCATATTACCTCCCCGCTCACACAAGTGTTTATGTTTAATGTGCAAAATCAAAGCAGCAAGTGTGGTGGCTTAGCTGAACATGGCAGAAAACTATTGATTGAACCGCTGAGTCCTCTGAGCTTTTGATGAGCTACCATTTGCAGGGATCCGTGACATCAGAGAGTAATCCTAATAGGTTTTTTTTTTTTTTTGCCAGAAATCCTGGCACTCGCTCACTTATCTGATGCTGAACACTTTGTTCTCCAGTTATCTGAGAATTTGACACAAGTCTCGAGTTTCATTAAGCCACATGGGCAAGCTGACTAAGCCCTTACTAAACATGATTTGGCATCTCTGCTTGGGATATTAGTGATGTTAGAGGACCTGGCAGACAGTGTATTATGTGCAAATGTAGAAAACCATTACAGCCCGTACAGACTATGTCAGGTTCCTCCTGTTGTAACGAGACTCCAGCTCTGACTCAATGCGTCTGCAGTCTCCATGACACCATGACACCATGACAGGATGATGTCATTCTTTTGTCAGTCTTGGACTTACCTGGGAAAAAGTAGATGGTTCTTTCCAGTAAATGATGTGACTATTGGTAGCATATGGTCCTTGTCTGCGGCTATCATGGGTTTGCTCCATGGTCTTAAATCACATTTGCAGTAAATCATATGCTGCTGACTGATGAGATCATGATGACCCATAATGCCTCAGCCTGGTAGTGTTGAGTGAAACAGACCCAGAGACGCACAGACTCCTCAGGTTGATGACTAAGTGTTAACAGACAGTACGGCAAAGTCAACAGAACACAATAGTTAGGGTTTAAATGTCCTTCAATTTTGCTTTGAACTGCAGACATGTAGTGAAGGCACACAGTGACTTTTAGTTTTTTAGACATGCCATGTTGACTTGGGTAATGAAACAAAAGTGAAATGAAGAAAAAGGCTTTAGCATGTACATTGTTTTTTCAGAGTTTGATTATTTCATACCATCCATGATGATGATTGAAAGTGAAATGCAAACAAATATTCCAGAAGTTGATCTAATTGGTCAGTCAAATTATCAGCGGTGTGATTCTTGTAGTTACTAAAGTGACACTACTGCCCTTTAAAGCATGCTTTGTTTTCTGTTATCACTGCCATCTCCCATGAATCCTTCTCCATGTGGTCTGACTTCTTTCGTTTCCTTCCCCTCCAGCTGACGCCGGGTGGAAAGGCAGCTCAGGCTGGTGTCGGAGTGGGAGACTGGGTGGTGTCCATCGGTGACGCCAACGCCGAAGACATGACCCACGTGGAGGCACAGAACAAGATCAGAGCAGCAACAGACTCCCTCACCCTCGCCCTCAGCAAGTGAGTCGTCTGGTTAGGCATGATGCAACCAAACGCTACACGATCACTCAGCCTCCATTTAATCTCATTCAAACAGCAGCATAAATCTTCACACAACACACACCCTACTGCATTCTTACTCGGAAGCGATGATATAAAATAATGTCCTTGAAATTTGCCCCAATATGACAGATAGCTGGAAAATACATTAAAATTATCATTACACACATCCCATTATTTTACTTCCCCAAGGCTTAAATTAGTTTTAGATTTGGACCTGACTCGCATTCATTTTTACTCCAAAGTCATAACCCCACTAGTTTATACTGTGGAAAAAAAGTAATTATTTCTGCCAGGGAGGTTATGTTTTGATCCTGTTTGCCTCTTTGGCTGTTACAGTAGTTAGCAGGATATTTCAAGAACTACTGAGCAGATTTCAGTGGGATTCGGTTAGTTCATGAGCCAAAAAAGAACTGCAGGTGCAGATAGTATTACAATATGGCAATTTAGAAAGCATTTTATGCCTTTGCTCATCAATCCTAAATTGTGAGGTTTAGATGAAAAAACAGCTTCCCCAGACTCCTGGTCTGACCCATATCTTTCATAAAGGTGTGCCCAATTCCACCTACATGGATAAGACAGTTTTGCAAACTGCGGGTTTATTACTCCCTCTACAAATTTGGGTCTGTGAAAGGCATATTTAAGTGGTCTATTTTTTGTGCCCCATATCCAAAAAATGTTTGTTAGCATGGACTAGTTTGGTATTAGTGTCTAGTGAATTTGCATCCAGATTCATCAGACAGGTGCACAATTCGGCCTGGAGGGATCCTGCAAACTATGATGGCATTTTGCTTAGAGGTGTAATCAAATACAATGACTGTAACTTAGTGGTCACCAATCCGACTACCTTGACATTTTGCACAATTGAACCTCATACATGGCAGCTATTCCCACGATTAAAGTGTTCTCAAAAATTCGGCATTATTGTCTGTCACTGTATGTATTTTGATGACAGTTCAAATCATGATGCAGGTTAACAGCCTCTTAGTGTTATCATTTATTGAAGTAATCAAATGATTGTGTGGTATTGGCAGACGCACACACTCTCTGAATACTTTCTAACTTACATTTAACAGTAACATTCTGTCATTATCATAGAGAAGAAAGAGCAGGAGTAAGTAGTCTGCACTTAGCAGCAGGTATGCATGCCAACTGCTATTAGTGGATACACTGGCCTTTGTGTTTTGTTCAAATAAACCATTTTCAAGGCAACCTTGGGAACCTTACATTAGGCCTCAACTTTGTAATAAAATTAGAGAAACTTTCTTCAAATTAAAACACTTTGTTGTTAAGTGTGAGCTGGGAAACTCAGTTTTTCTTTTTAAATTGTGCTCAAGTAATTTTAATTAGCACTGGATAACCTTCCTATAGGCAGCACTTATACCTGCTCAGAAAGCCGCTGCCAGGAAATTCTTGACAAACCATCTCTGTAGAGTAAAAGCCAAAATGTTTCATCAGGAGCTTAATTGTAAGAAGAAGATTTTCTTCCCAAAATAAAGACGAAATGTAATCATTCAAGAACCTAAAACCTTCAGAAAATGAGAAGGTATTGACTTGTTAAGTAATAAAGATGAACCTGCTGCTGTCATGGGACTCGTTTTAATTTTGTGATCCTCATAAGTAAAAAGAAAAGAGCTGTGTTATCTTGTTCACTTTATTGTTGCCTGCCAAGAGACTCTGCTGTTACTCTTACACATCGTCTTCCTTCACTTTACATGACTGTCCAGAAAGCAGAGCCCTTACTTAAACAGTTTCAGATTTAGAGAGCCCACTGAATATTTGCTGCATGTTATCCAATATATTGAATAAGATTTAGCTACTCTGACCACAAAATCCAGACTGCCTACCCATTTTGTTTCCTCCTTTGTACTGTGTTAATTGGGTTTTTTGCAACATCAAAGTGAGGGGGCAGAAAACATGTATTTCTTAGTAGTATAAAATAGAAATGCAATGATTGGTTGATTAATCTATCAGTGAATAGACGGAAATTTGCTCCTTGTGAAAGTTGAATAATATTTATTTTAAATTTTTAAGCAAAAATGCCAAACGCTGGTTGGTTTCTGTTTTTTTTTAGATGTGAAGATGTGATGCTTTTCTGTGTCATATATGGTAGTAAACTGCATGTCTTTCGGTTTTGGGCTGAGAGCAACACATTTCAAGAATTCACCTTGGAGTGTGGGGAATGATAATAGAATTTTCATAAATAAAACTATTCAGAACAAATTTTTGGGCAGCACAGTGGTGAAGTGGTTGCCTGCGTAGGAATTTTTACAATTTTTCTGACATTTCATCAATAAAATGTCCAAAGGCATGCATGATAGTTCAATTAGATTCTAATTTGGCTGGGAGTGTGCCTCTTGTCTGTCTCCTTGTGTTAGCCTTGCAATGGACTGGCAAACTGTTCCTGTCTTTCATGGAGATGGAGAACAGATTTTTGATTGTAGTGTTACTGCTGCAGTCTTGTGTGTAATATGTAGTTGGATGTTATTTTTCTTCTTCATAAAGCCAACAAGAGACACTCCTGATGTATTCCTTTGTGTAGAAAGAAAATAAAAAAAAGATTTTCCTCCTTCGCCTTTATCTCACAGGGAGTGGTGTTATATTTTGATAGACCTGTAATAAGCCAGCATGTTTACTTAACACCAGCCATACTTCTCCTCGACTCTGCGGTTTGCCTCTTCTATTTCTCATCTCCTTGTGGAGTCCAGCTATTGTAAACATTTCACATTCTTCCACTCTTCTTTTTTCCGCCAATGACTCCCTACCCATGAATCCCCAGCCTCCTCTCTTCATCTCACCCCGTCCTATTGTTATTATATTGTAAGAAAAGCAAATATTGTTTTCCTGAAACACTTCTCAGAGAGGGAACGATTGTCAGTTTTATTTATTCGTATCTTGGCTGCCATCCACAGTTCTTTTATGTCATGAGAGGAGGACAGCTGCACGGTGATGAGATATGGCCTATTGTTTGGTTTAGTGTCTCATTTTGTTCAGCACCAATGATCATCTTGTGTCTTTTTTTATGGGAAAGGTTTAAGCTTTATCCAGAGCCTTTTATAGGGAGCGGAATCCAAAAAATATGGGCAATAGATTTTCAGCTTCAAAGGAAGGAGATCATGCAGCACCTACAGGGACACATTAGGTCCGTATTTCAGTGTTTCTCTGACAGTGATTGGCCTACAGGGTTGTGGTTGGAGTATTTCGCCGATGTGTGAAAAGTTGATTACAGTATCATGGGAGATTTTTTTTTCTTTTCTTGTGCGATGAAATTTCTGCCTTTATCTAACATCGGCTTGGAAGACGAGCACGCATCAGCTAAAATAAGTGATCCATGAAATAAGGTAGGAAATGATCTCATGCAGTATGCATATACAGTTTCAACACAGGTCAAACTCGGCCCAGGCAAACTAATTTCTTCCAAGAAACGGTGACAAAAGTACAGTAACATAAGAGCAATCGCACACATTCCTTATGTCCCTGGTTTCATGTGTGACTCATCAAATTATGGCCTAACGTAAGCTCAAGCACTATGAATGTCACATTGATTTGTCTTCCCAGAAACGTGACATGTACAGACATGTCGGTATGCCTTCCCTTCGCTCCTCTCTCTATCTATTCAGCCCTGTTGTCACTCCGTGTTTAACGTTGCTCTATCAGAGGTTAAGCAGGCAGTGGCATGAGCGCTTCTTCATTTCTCATTGTCACAGGAAGTGCTGCCCATTGTTTTGTGTCTGATTACAGCCTGAACAAATGAGGGTGACTGCAGGGCCGGTTCATTCTAGTTTAACCCTTCGCATGCCTTGTGTAGCATGCAAACGTCGGTCGGGATGGTAGTGATTTATGTTTGGGCATTTTAGGTGCCAACAGCAATGTAAAGCTGGGCGCCTCCATGTTTAATGTGTAAAGATATTTTAATGAACGCCTCTTGTGTTGTTTAATTTATCAAAGGTACTGCAGTAATGTGATTAGAGTTAAGAAATGTACAACACTGTGGCAGCTTCGTGGGTGAATTTGTGGACAGTTGTGGAAAAGTAGTGAGGTTTTGATGTTTGTGGTACCTTAATAGAAAAATGCAACTGATTTTACCACCTAGTTCTTTTCTTTTCAAGTTTTTCCCATTGTACCTTTCACCTCAATCATATGGCTGATATATTGTTGAGGAATGAGCATTAGGGTGGATCTGTGCGACATTAAACGTAAGAAATGTTAGCAAACAAGTCCACTTTACCTCAGTTATCTAAACCACATGTTTACATATGAAAACAATCTTGAAGTTATAATCCAAACTATCAGTTGTGAATATCCTGAATCCAGTAGATTTTATGGTTTTAAATATGATGCACTGAATACTTATAACGGATGTTTTGAATGCATTCTCTTTCATTCAGGCATCTAAACAGTTTAATTCATCTTAACAGTTTAAGCCAATTGCAGTGTTGTATGGGATTTCATTTATTAGTTTATCTTTCACCTTGATTAAAAGTGGTATCACCGTATTGAGACTATATTTATCATAGATATTTCCAGTGTAATTTAAGTGTAGTAGAATACATAATATTAGAAAAATGTTGCTGTGTAATTGTGTTTCAGAAATAGTGTTGTGGTATTAATTGTAATACATCAGAACAGACATTTTTTCTGCATAATATACTCATACATTGTTTAGTTAATATAAATAAAACATAGGAAAGGAGATTTAAAATAACAACTTCAAATTGCAACTTTGCTCATATAGTAATGTCAGCTTATACAAGTGTTTTTAATGAAACAGTGTTTTAATTACTGCCTTTCTTTTCTTTCTTTAGAGCTTTCAAAGCCGGTGGAGACCAGAAGGTAAGACTGAAACGCTGAGCTCACCTCTGTGTGAACACCTGGATGGTTTGGCATGGTCCACCGTGACACTGAATTTGAAACTTCCCTTAAGCGTTACTCACTATTGGATTCAACAGTCTGTTATGTCACTTTGTGTTTAAATTCATCTGAATCACCTGCGTTGCCAAGTTCTCACAGAGTCCATGCACTGTGCATTAGCCAAGCATCAGTGAGTTGCTAAATGAGTTGTTTGCTGGATGGAGTGTTGTGAATGTTGCCTTTTGGAATTTCCTGTAGATTATTTTGTAATGCCTTGCACAATCCCTGATAGCAGATAAGTACTGATGCATTTGGTTTCGCTGTCAGGCCTCTAGAGAGCCACTTGTCCAGCTGATTAGTTTTAATAGTACAGTCGTGTCATGAACTGCTTTGTGCTGCACGCTGTGTTTATAAGCAGCTGGCACACGATACAAACACAAAGTCAGTGTTCCATTTTAGTAGGTGTACTTCTGCAGTCTATGCATAATGCTCAGTAAGAAATCTCATTATTGAGACATGTCAGTTATATATGACAGTTTCTTACTTTGAGAATTTTCATTTTACCAGCAGTAGCAGATTACTTCGGCCAGTCCTTGGCTGACTGCCAACACAAATAAAACGGCTGTGTTCACACTTCTTAAGCACTTCTTCCATGTAGAGAAAAGCCTTCAGGCTTTGACAGAGCTGCTGCTGCAGTACGAAGTAATCATTTGCTATGAGAAAATATTGGCCTGCACTGGAAAAGCTGGGATTGTGCAACAGCCGAAGGAACTTTTTGTGTGTGTCAAAAAAATGTCTAACTGCATGCCGTGCACTGTGCTGCATTGTCTCCTTCTCCCACACCCTCACAGGACTCACTCGCTACGGCTTCTGTTCAGCCAAAGTACTCCTTTGCCCCAAGCACAACCATTAACAAGATGGCGAGGCCATTTACAGCAGGTGGTGGTAGTGCCAACTCAGGACCTGCTATTAAACCTGTGGCCTACTCGCCTAAACTTAACACTCAGCGCTCAGAAGGCCATGCCAGTACACAACAGCCACAGAATGGGTAGGTGGATAAATAGACACTATTACATGTGGAACCGCAATGTGACTAATGTGGTTTTAATGGTATTTCTGATGTCTCATTATTCTGCTTTTACACTAAAGAGAAAATAACTCCTTTAGGATTTAGAAGAATTTAGTTCAATCAGTGCTGCAGTAGATTGCCAGCATTATGTCACAGAAAAGATAAATATAACAAATGTATGCTGACTCACTGCAGAGATCAACTGAATAACACTGCCAATAGTTTAACACACAAATGGCAAACACAAAATCCTTTTTCTCAAAACTTACACTATTGCCAAACACACCGGCAGTGATGTTAAGCTGACATTATAGATCGTGATCAGATAAACTGTGATGTTATTAGCATAGCTGGGAATATTCAGCAGAAATATACAGTTCAGGCTCCAGCTGAAAGACCTCTACAGTGGAATTATCAGATGACAGAAACAGAGGTTAGTGATCGATGTGCCAATAATCAGTCACCGTTTTATGGTCCTATAAACTCTGTTTGTGTTTTTTGGCCACTGTGGATGTTGTGATTTATTTTAGTGAACATAGACTTTTTCCAATCGAAGGTTTTGTTCTTTTTCCCCTCACAGTGTGTGTATGACTTATTTTGTGGGCACATAATCTGTTTACTCTGTCACATTTTGGAGGAGATGAATCTGTTTGGAGACAAAAACAAGCCCCCGTGACATAAATCTTTACACTTCAGTACAAAGACTTGGTGTAAGGTTAGCTTTAGGTGGCAAAATAAAGAGCAGGAAAGCAGTAGTTATGGTTAGAGTTAAAGTAAATCCCTAGTAAATTAGCCCTCTGAAGTGTTGTGTGTCTGAGAGAAAGGAGGAGATAAATAATATAACATTGTTTTGTTTTAAATGTAGTAACAATGCATCACACAAAATAGAACACACAATATATTATATTGCAAAATATCTTTTTAGAACTAGTTTGCTATTTTAACAGATGGGTTATCGACTGACTGTGATTATTACTTGTGTCTTGCATCTCCAGTTAGTAGTATGCTAGAAAGAAATGGAAAAGAATGGATTTTCAAGTTCATGAAAATACTTTTAAACTTACTCTGCACAAAACTTTCGACTAAGTAGTATTTGTCATCTTTTAGAAGCTGGTTTATTTGTCATAGTATTTGCTTTGTAGTCACTTTGGTTTGTCTTCACAACAAGAACAACACATCAGTCAAAAGGTGTCTTACCTTTAGTGAAACATGCGTATTTCCATTATGCTGAAAACATAAAAACAATTCAGTTTTCTGGTCAACTCACTAGAAATTGCATTGCAGTTTAAATTTGCAATCTTTCTGTCAACGTTTACTGAATTGCAGAATTTTTTTTTTTTATTATTTACTTTTACATTGGAGAGTAATGTAAAACTTAGATCGTAGTGCAAGTTCATTTATGAATGGTAAGTTTTAAACTTTTGGACCATAAAATTTAATTCAGAGAAAATCTGTAGTCCCTCAAATAAATATTTGATCTGTTGTATCGGAAAAGTGAAGTTTCTCCTTGAAAACTTCATTGATCAATTTGTCTTCTGACTTGTTTTGGTAGTTTTTATTTTAACACTTTTGAGATTTTACAAGGATTCTGGGAATCTATATTTTAAACATATTCTAAGTAATCCTGAAATGGTCTTCAAGGATAGACCAGTCCAGCTCCTGTAATTTGGGTCATGGTAGAGCTCTGACTGCAACCACTGCTGAGATGTGGTCTGTTGCTATATTTAGTCTTCCTCATAAATTCTGCTGCTGGGTTCTCACACAGCTTTTACTGCCCTGATGCTCTTTTTTTTTTTTTTTTAAAGGAACTTCACTTTCTTACTCGAGAGAGGCTTTTTGAGTTTCTCTCTTGATAGCCACATTCTCCCCCTCAACTTTAAAAAGAGTGGAGCTTAATCATAACTGTCAGCCCAGTTTGTGGAAGACATTGTTGGGTTCTCCACAGAAAGCAGTTGGATGCAAACAGCACAAGTCTAATGCGTCTGGGCCTGGCATATTGAAACAGGTTTTGTGTTATGTTGTTTGTACAGAGCTTACACTGACAATGCGTCACCGCCGTGGCATTTATGATTATTTACGAGGTATCTGAGCACAAGTACGATTTAAATAAGAGCGGAGGCACAGAAATTAGTTTGAGTTTTTTTGGCAAAAGCTCCATTCATTTACATAACTCTGTAGAGCGTTTGTGTACAGGGACAAGAGGAGCAGAACAAGGTTTTGTGCCAGCCCACTGAGTCATTTTGGGTCAGGGTGACAATAGATGATTTGACAGACAAACAATGCTGTCCTTCTCTCACAGAGCCTGTTGACAATAACCGCATGTCTCGTGTCACCTATTGCATGCTTTCTGCATTTTGCAGTATTTCTGATCTTCTCTTGTGCATCACTTTTGCCGTGTATTGACATATTCTATTTCTTCTTCTCCCCAAAGCTGAACTCTTGACCTCTTTCTCTAACTATGTGTTTTCCTCTTTGCTTTTAACTCTACAGGTGGAAGCTCTTGACAAGTTAGTATATTTCTTTTTTTCTATTTGCAATCCAGTACAACATGTGAATTGCTTGTTTGCCTTTTAACTCATATACAGTAACTTGCAACCTTTTAGACTCGTGACCTCTCACATGTCGCATATTTTTACCGACCATTTTTGTGATTTAAAAAAAAAAGGTGTTTTATTAGGCTAAATTAACTTAAAGATGTCCTACAATTTACAACAAAATGCAAAGATTAGAGAGAAGTCTACAAAAGAGATCTAATCTTACAACCCCTTGTCTGAATCCCTGTCCTTTAAGAATCCATGCTGCTATTTCCTCATCCTTTATATTGGACAAGACTAATGATCTCTTTACTCATTCTAAGTCTTCTGCTGTTTATTTACTTCTCCTCTATCTTCTCTCTCTAAGTCTTTATTTGATCTTTGGTCTATTCCACAGGGGTGAAGCAACTTACTATGATGATATCTACCACGTGTCCAAGTAAGGGGCACCTGCATGCTGGCTGGGGTGTCAGTGCAGTAGGTTTTTTATGACAAGAGAGAAGAGCTGATTCTTTTTGGTAAATTCAGTGACTGGTTTTGCACAACAGAGACGGCAGTTCATTAGTGACTGTTCATCTTTTATCCTCTACTTGCTTGTTGATTTCTGCATGCTGCAGTTGACCTACAGCTGTGTTGAAAAGATGTCTGAGTTTTTTTTTTATGCTGCTTCATAAGGTGTTTGTTGAAAATAAAAGCCTAATTAGGCAGAAAAATCTTTCCACTGACAAGGCTCAGTACTGAAGCCTGTCAGCTTCTCTCCCATTGATTTTAATGACAGTTATAAATATGATCTCTAATACGATAATGTCAATTTATGAGACTCCAGAGTGTGCCCATGAGAAATCTTGGTAATGGTATCCATTAAGTTCTCTTATTGCGTGACACTAAGCGTTAAGTATTGCATGATCTGCTCAGGCTGTCCTCTATTTTCAAGGTCACCTGATGAG
>OMNN01050241.1:0-38790 GCA_900302755.1 Chromis chromis
TAAATCATTTAAAGAGGGCACAAAGAGATGACTTAATTTAAAGAATGCTGGTTGAACCTCAAATGACTGACAGCTATAAAACCCCAAGACATTAGCACAACATCCTTTAAGTCCTGCAAGGTGGAGCTTCCATGGATTGGACTTGTTGAACCAGGAATTTTGAGGCCAAGTCCATCCATCCATCCATCCATCCATCCATCCATCCATCCATCCATCCATCAACCCACCCAACCATCCATCCATCCATCCATCCATCCACCCACCCATCCATCCATCCATCCATCCATCCATCCATCCATCCATCCATCCATCCATCCATCCATCCATCCATCCATCCAGCTGCAGTGACATCCTAAGACTTGAATGCAAAGAAAGTTTTTCAAAGCAATAAGAGAAGAATCTTTTGGCTGAGAGTAGACAGGTAAAGGAATAAGAAGAACACTGTGTTTTCTTCTCATTCTTTCCCTTTTTTTCTTTTTCTCATTTTGTTTTCAAACTCTTGTGGTTAGAAGCATAAAAAATTATAAGATAGGCACGTTGTATGACGTCAACCAGAGACGTGGACACACACACAGACACACAAAAACTCTCTTTGTTTATTGATTTAACAACTGATTAGTCATGATGGGAACAGACAAACTTCCTCAGGAAAAGCAGAGTCACTCCGTTGATTTAGGGGGACTTGTGTTGATGTTATGTTCTCAAGACAGGAACACGGTAATGTCTTGGATTGCACAACTCATACATCTCCCCTCCTGGTGAGCTGAGAAACTTGCATGCGTGCTGGTTCAAACCACAAACCCCCACCTATGTAGTCATGCACGCTGACGACAGGCAAGAACTTTTAGGAATCCTGACGGCAATCAGAAAGCTTCTGTATTCTGCCCAGAGACGGGAAGTGACGGTGGTGGGTGTCGTTTGAGGGGGAAAGAGGTTAGCAGAGTGTTTATGTGTGAGTGTTTGTGGATTTAAGAGCAGACTTCTGAATGCTGGATTCGGTCCCAGAGCTAACAGGAAATCCTTTATAACCAGAACTAAGAGTCACCTAAACACCTCCCAGATACTGAAATAAAGCACTGGGACCACTGGGGTAAACACTTCACTGGGTGTGTGGCTTTCAGGGACGTGGACGGGCATTTCATCACAATGGATGAGAAATTAAATTGTGTTTTGTTTGCAATAGAGAGAGAGATTAGATTTTCCTTTCCCACATCACCACCTGGATACGTGTGTTTGAGCGCACACACACACATTTCCATCCAAAGGTTCAAGTATTTTATATGGAATAGAACACTTAGTATTCTAAGTTACTTTGAATAGAATAGATTTGCTTAAATAACACATATTTGATTATCTCAAATTGTCATAGTTGTACATTTCCAGTTTGTTTAATGATGCTACAGATACTGTAACATTCTCTTTCTGAAAGCTATTTGTCCATGGCCTAAGGTAGCCTCTACTTTATGCTCAAATTCATGGTAAAGGGATGAATTTAAATGGGATAGTCTCGGCGGAGCTAATAAATGAGAAAAAGAGAGAGAAGGGGTGAAATAAAAAGAGAAATGACACCATCAGCAATCTACTTGTGTTTTAAAGGAGGCATCTAATAAAATGATCTGTTGTGACCTTTCTTTTTCCAGTGTCATTGATTTATGTTTTAGTAATATTAATGCTGACTTATGAGAGAGCTGACGTTGCAAAACCTGATCTCAGAGTTTACAATGCAGTCTTATTGCATTTAGGACCACATAGAGCAGGAGTCCAAATAAAAATAGTGAAAAGATGAAAATCTGTGTGTTTTTTGTTCCACTGAAAATAGAGTTTTTGAAGTTATGCATCCTGATGGCAGCAAGATAACCGAAAAAAACTCTTACTCTTACATTGTTTTACATACATATAGGAATTGCCACATAGAGGTGAAAATAAATCAAATCAAAAGCATCATAACTTGCATGTATACTTGCACACATACAAACTGTCCTTACATATACACTGACTTTATGCTAGTTACTCACTGAAATTGATGGCTGACCAAATTAAACCACAACTTCCTTCCATCAGACCTGGAGTGACAAGACCTTCTCCATTGCTGCCATCATCATCTGGAGCTCTCATCAAAGTTAATTTGTTGCTTTTAGTGTATTTATACTATCGTTTTATTTTTCCCATCTTTGAGTATCTTGAAAAGCACTTTCTAAATTGTATTTTTTTTTTAAACAAACAAAAAAAAAACAGCTAGAAGTACCACTGCCCCTACCTGCGATTTTATCTTTTGGATAATAAATGTCAACACTTCATCATTTTTTACTATAAGATGTTTGCACGAAATGTTAGTTAGCATTGGAATTTTTTAAAGTTATGGCCATAAACTTTTCAGAGATTACAATGAACTTTGGCCAAATTCTAATCAGCTCATCCATAAGTCCCAGTAATGTGGTGCCATATGTAATGAAACTCTCTCCAGGCATCCCTCCTATATTGTGTTTACAAGAATAGGACAATGGGAAGTCACAGTAACCTTGACCTTTGACCACCAAAATCTAATCTGCTTGAGTCCAAGGGAAGGCTTGTGCCAAATTTGGAGCAATTCCTTCAAGGTGTTTCCGATATGTTGCGTTCATGAGAATCCAATACTTTCATAGTACATGGGTAAATTTCCACTCAGACAGTTTTCAGTTGTCTTGCTGCTGGGAGGACAAACGTCTGCCGGAGGCTGACACTATACAACCTCTGATGTGACTAAAGACACGTGCGCACACACACACATACACACACACATAAACAAAACTACAATCGTTCAGCATGAGTCCACTCTCCCTGGAGGTGGTGGAGAGGAAAAATTATTATTTTCTCTCAGTAGGAAGTCTGACGTCTGTATCCTCGGCAGTGGCCTCTGTCTGTCGCCTTGTGTGTGTCTGGATACTGACACGGATCAGGTCCATCCTGTTTGACCCTCCGACACCTTCAACAAGGTTCTATATCTGAAATATTGTTGGTACCTATCTAAAATATGTAAACCTAGAATATATAGTATATATAAGACTATGAAGTGAGTTTTACCCATTGTTTAAATTAAAGTAAATGTTCAACATTTGGACACACAGTACTTGCAATACGCTGAAGAAGGTTATAGACATATAACATTGACATCACTGGTTAACACAGGCTTTTTGATGAATAATGTATGGATTTTACTTTCTTGGTTGTAATGCCTGCAAGGGAATACCGAAGATATTTCTCATCTCTGTTACACTATTTTGACCTTTTGACTGCAGCTTATTGAATTGTCTTCTTTGACAAACAAAGAAAATCTGAATGTCAATACATTATATGTGATGTCTGGAAATAAGGCGGACATGGAAGTTTGCAGAGAACAAGATAATGCCCAAACTAAATGTACTTTACTTCCAACTAATATATTAATGTTGCAAGTCTGTGTATTTTTCCCCTTCACTCATACTCCCCTTTTACTCCCACCCATGTTTCCTTCCTTTCACAGTCATTTAACAACTAAATGTACTACTCATGGTGCCCTCAGGTCTGTGACATTTTCAACCTAGAAATTATAGACACAAAAGTGATGGTAGTCAGAATATTGAGACAGTAATACAATCAAAAAACTACACAAATTGAGCCAGAAGCCTCCACCCTCTCATTCTCTTCCACCTCCTCTCGACTCTTAGACTCTCTCAGAGGGGTGGGATATTATTCTAGGTCTTTTTAGTTGACTGTAGCTGCTGCAGACACAAATTAATCAAAGTGGCAGCTTTAATTTTCTCCACACAGAGGGCAGAGTCAGTGATTAATTACAGCCACCGCAGACGGAGTGGCCTCTCTGTCAGAGGTGGCTGGAGCTGGATCTGACACTTCAAATCAGTGGTGAGGCAAGAGCAAGTTCAGGAGACATTCCTGCCACTAATTACAAATCTCGCAACAAAGATACAACATCCTTTGCTTTCTTGGTAAAAAAAAAATAACACTAATTACTTCCCTGTGCCAACCTAATCTAAAAAGTTGAGGTGTGCTTCTAAATCCAAACAGGCAAAACAAGGAAAAGGTCAACTGAAAAGTGACTTCTATCCACCAGCAACATTTTATTTTAACTGACTGTGCCGTGCTGTGCTGTAGCAGCAGTCAGTTTAACCAAGATGTGGATTCAGATAAATCCCCACTAACACTGACTCTGCATGTCCTTCAACACATTGCTGTTTTGGTTTTGTGGTTAAGCATATCTTTGGAACTCTAAAACAGAGGTCTACCGACTGATATCTCTAGATGCATCAAAAAACACAGAGACAATGACGCACATCGACTCTTTGTGCTGCAAAAGATATTTACATGTGAAGTGAAGGGAAAGCAAATGTTCTTTGCCTCCGGCGCAAGGGCAACATTTATTTAAGTTGTTCTCATTTCTTACTTAAAATATGTAATACAAAAAAAAAAAGGTTGAATAATGACTGCATTTAACTTAACCATTGCCTACACATACATTGGGTCTCAGTTTTCCTTCGATGTAATACATGTAAATCATATATATGTATTTGCACAGTGTTATAACAGCATCATGCAAATGTTTACTTCAGTAATATTTGGGAAAATAAAAATAAAGCCTGCACAATCAAAGAGAACCTGTCAGGAGCACTGTGAGAAATTCAAACTCTTCCTGCCCTCTGTGCCTAAATATTACTGGATCCTCTCTTTATGTACTTTCTTGTTTGTATATGTCTCAAACCTGCTCATGTACAAACAAACATACTATTTTCTTTTTATCATATAACATTTTATAGATATGGACAAGTGATTTCCATTAAACTCAATGGCAAAAAAAGACAAAACGGCGACTGAATGGACCATCCTGGGTGGTAGTAGAAGTAATTTGTTAAATGTTTTTGTTTTTGTCTTTTAAATCCACTACATACTATTGTTGTGCATCTTAGCTTTGCAAAGTCAAACAGTAAATAAAGCAAATTCAGTTCATTTGTCAGTGAGACACTGAATAGTCAAACTGTTTGCTACATTAATCTATGAGGATTATGAAAATAACCCTAAACCAACATCTTAGACGGGTATTGGAGAGGAATAAAGAAGACAGAGAAAAGAGGCTGAAGAGAAATAGACTTCACAAACAAATCTGCTCCCAGAGGTTTATATAAAGAAAGAAATTATGTTTTCTAGTTCTCCATTTCATAAAGTGCACTTAAGTACGAACAATGACGTCAATTGATCTATTTTACTTCAGCTCAATCTGCACAGTGAACCTATCATTACCTCCAAAATATTCCCAGAAGAACCAGATGACCGTTTAGAGGGTGCATCTTTAACTTTGTGTTTTCTTCCTTCTTTAGTTTGTGCTTTTTCCCCTCTGTCTCTTTCTGCTGCACCTTTCTGCAGGTATAGTGGCATGTTCTGATCTGGCCCCACCGACCTGCATGCTGTTTTTTGTTTGTTGTTTCTCGGTGCTCTTCTTTTCTCTCTCTGCTCTGCTCTCTCACCAACCGGTTGGGGCAGATGGCCGCCCACCCTGAGCCTGGTTCTGTCTGAGGTTTCTTCCTGTTAAAAGGGAGTTTTTCCTCCCCACTGCCGCCAAGTGCTCGCTCAATGGGAAAATGCTGGTTTTCTCTATAATACAGGAAGGCCTTGACCTTGCTATGTAAAGTGCTCTGAGATGATTTATGTTATGATTTGGCGCTATATAAATAAGACTGAACTGAACTGAATGTTAATACCAGAGTGCACATTTAGTTACGGCTTCAGCTTGACAGTCTGGAAATCAACCAGGCCTTCATCAACTGGCCTTGACTAGAAGGCCAAAGAAAGACACAGAAAATGTCTAAACCACCACACAATCTCAGACAAGGAAGAAGGGCTTATTATACAGTAAAGTATCAACAAGGAAAAGAACAGGATGGAATTTTCCATCCAAAACCCTTTTAGGTTCAGGGGCTCTGCCTGGGCCATAAACAGGTTGAGTCGGAGGTGGCTAGCCCCCAAGGACTGCTTTAGAAAGGGCTCGTGTTTGTCAACCAAAGAGAGGGGAGACCAGTGGAAAATTACCAGTCCCGCACTCAGTCACGCACGCGTACGTGCACACATACACACACATACACATGATCAGGACCAGTGGACAGACTAACCTGTAGCCGCGTATCTATCTCGCTCACTGGTTATGTGACAGCTTGCGTTTTTAATGGGCGAGGGTGCGGGGGGCATGGTTGCGTTGTCAGGACGCACCGGCCCGCAAACTACGCAACCGATGACATTCGGTGGTGTGTGTTCACATCTATGCACATTTCCAAGAAAATACCTGTGACATGTCTGGCAGCTAGTGACAGGGGTTAGCAGCATGTGTGTGTGTGTGTGTGTGTGTGTGTGTGTGTGTGTGTGTGTGTGTGAGCACTCTTTGTAAAAGTTAAAAACACTTTAATTAAATGTATTGAAGAGTGTTTGCTTTTTTGAACATTTAAAGTGAAGCTGCATATTGCACCATATACATTACATCTGTGTTGTTGTGTGTACTACACACACATCTACTGGATTGGATCTAGTGATCCATAGAGCACAGAGAGATGAATGCCTCTACAACAATATCCAGGGCTTCCCTATCCATCTACATATAAGCCTAAACAAAGGATCAATTGGTGCAAACTGATGAAAATGCCAAAGAAACTAACGGAGCATGAGCATTTTATTAAAATATTCTAGTAAGACACAAGAAGATCCAAAACAAGTATATTACCTGAGTTCCAAGGCAGCTCACCATCATATGAGTGAGCAGTTTGGCAGCAAACATGGGGAACCGGGAGCACAGCACATGGGCTATGATGGCCAGCGCAAAGCCTGAGGAGGGAGAAGTGGTGGACATGAAATTAGAGTTAATGATAAATGAACAAAATGATTTATTTAAATCAAGTGGCTATTTATATGAATGTGGGAGAAATAAGAATGAAACGCTGAGGAGTGAAATGTACTAAAGCTGAAGAGAAAGTAAAGCAGGAAGTGGGTGCAATAGGTAAAACACAGGAAAGAAACGGACGACACAGAAGAGAAGAAAAAGAAGAGAGGACAAAGGGGGGGAGTGTGTTTGTACCTGAGATGCAGATAAATCCTGAGGCATAGAAGGCCTCGTTGTAGGATGCAAGCATGGCGAACTCAGCGTGGGCTGCGTAGATAGACAAGTGGGAGCACGCACATTCCACATAATTCCCACTCTCTTTCACAACCCTGCAGTACTGACCATCTGATGACCAGCTAGAGGAGAGAGAAACGAGAAAGAAGAGGAGATGAGACAAGCTGTGATGAGATTTTAGAAAACAAGAGAACAGGACACTACAACATATTATAACAAAATGCAGGCAGATTTGTGCTGTGGTGTTTTGTTCTTTTGCGTGTTATCTACGGTGACCTTTCTCCCTCAAAGATGCAGCGTGACAGACCAGGACATAATCACGTTTGTGTTGGATTCATTTGCACAGCTAACAGGCTTTAAAGTTCATTCTCTCCCCCACCTTTTGCCCTCTCTCCCTCTATATCACATCTATAATCTGTTTTGTTTCCTGTGATATATCGTCCAAGTGGCCGCTCTGGCCAAATCAAACCTGCCAGTTCTTAACTTGTAACAGCGTGTTCCAGCCAATTCTCACTCCACGCCCCAGGAATGTCCTCAACAGACTGACTCCAAGTGGGAGGATTCAGAGTGTAGCAGACCGAATGTGCAGATATTAAACACAAAGATATGACTTCCCGCATGGCCGCAGAGAGGCCTTACTGAGAGGGTGAACTTGGACTTTTGCCCTTCGCTTAGCAAACTGTTCTCAGTCACCCAGTTAAATGTGAGGATGACAGATAGGGGTTAGCAAGGGGTTATAACTCCAGATGATGAATGTATGTACAGTGTCAAAGAGAGGTAATAAATCTTCTAGCTGAGATGCATCACAGTTAGTAAAGGAAATGTAGTTTTAGAATAAAAAAAACTAAACTTATCCACTGACATTACCAGGTAACACCAAAGCATGGTTGCATTACTGAGAATAGGATTATTTAACATTAATATATATATTGAGTGTGGATGTTCTGCGTTCAGTTCATTCATGGAATGCTTGAGTATGATTTGGTGTATCTGTGGTTCAATACCTTGCAGTGGTCTGGTTCCACAGAAGGCACAGAGACTGTCCCGGTTTAACTTGCTGGCCGGGGGTGTGGATACGATACACCACTTCATTGCCATCCTCTAGGGGTCGTGACCCTCTGCCCTGGAGGCTGGCTGAGAATACCTACATATAAACAGAGACAGCAGAAGAAGAGAGTTCAGTTGCAGAGCAGCTAAAAAATTAATGGCTGCTTTATGTTAGGACAATACTGCCACCTGCTGTTTCAACAAAATATTTTTTCACACGAATACAATGAACTCACTGTTATTTTATAAACTACCCATGCTCTTTAGATGAACTCAGAACATCCCAGCACTTCCCTACCTTCCCACTGATAGCAGTGTTTGTATCATTGGTGAGAAACCAGTGTTCCGTTCTAAACTCGGTCAGCTGAATCCTGCTGAGGTTGGCACAATCTGCGGTTGAGACTGCTGGTACAGGCAGCAGGGCATCCGGGAGCTGGAAGAAATCTGCGTTACGGCCCCTGAATTTGTATCCATTGATTTCCGTGGGGTACCGTTGGAGTGCAGAAATAGTCATGTACGGACATGATTCTAGGATTATGTCCTTTCTGGAGAAATCAAACAAAGAAAAACATTTAAACTAACAACCTAGCATGCACTGTAAGGTAGTGTTTATGTGCAAAATACCACAGCATGTCAACGTTTTTAATTTTAAAAGAGGGATATCTAGCTCTTCACTCATTTAGAAAATTGACACTCACATCTCACATTGGCTTCGTGGGAGGAGGGAGAAGGCGAATCTCTCAGCCACTTCAGCGAGGTGGCTGACGCCCCGAGTGTCGATTCTGTTGGGATTGGCCAAGGCACACAATATGTCGTAGGTTAAATTCCGGCTGCTTTCCTGTAAAGCAGTTCTGTCTGCCTCTGCAAGCACCTGGTCAGGAGAAAGACAGGGTGAGAAAGACTGAGAGAGCAGCAGTGCATACATGTTTCTATCACTGATATACAGTATGTGTCATTATGTAGCCAAGGAAGCTTTAGTGCAGTATTCATCTCTCCAAAGCTCCCCTCAAAGTCACTCTCTTTAGTTTAGGCCTCAGTGCTATCGAGCTTCTGTACATTTCATATTGAATTAAGATCTTTTCTCTTTCTGTCTGTATACACTCCCATGTATTCTCATGCTGTGTAACTCATTTTCTCTTCGGTCTGCCTCTTCAATATTAATATACAGTGGTGTCTCTGCTTGTCTGGAGGCTTAGCAAGCGGAATATGTAGACTCTAACTTCAGAGCGGCGCAGTGATAGCAGCGCTCATGATGAGTGGCAACTGAGACCTTTCCAGATGACAAACTGGTCCTCAGATCTGTCAGAGATGAAATGTATGCCCTTTAGCATCGCTGTCTGACACACACTACTACACTGACTCACAAGCCTCAAGTGGTAAAAACCTAAGATCACACAAAACCAACACTTGTCATGAGTTATATTCATGTAATGATTTTCAAAAATTAAATACAAACCAATCATTCGCTATTTGCACCAAGGTCTGGGAGAGAATGATAAAATGGAATAATCCTTCTGATCTAATATGCAGGTACAGAGTGTCATATGTATAACATTCTGGAGATAATTGCTTCTGCTTTCAGAAAAAAAACCTCCCTAAAAGATGAAGCTGTAAGAAAATATTCCAATATATAAAATTCCTACATGATATCTAGTCTTGTATCATGTTGGTCTTGTGTAAAAGCAGTTAGAACAGTTAGACAGATATTGTGTCACACAGTTAAATCCACACCCCAAGCTTCAATGAAAATAAAAACCTCTTGGCCTCCTTTGCCACTCTGAAAACCAAAACCTGCCAGTGGCTTTGAAAAGCATGTTATCTTTAAAAAAAAAAAAAATCAAATATAGAAAGTGTAAAAAATGAAAGAATCATTAGAGGGAAGTTAAAGCTTAAAAGTGGGATATTTTTATCAAAACCACCTCATTTTACATTTCTCATTTACAAATGTTGTGCTTCTAAGTTCAACTGAAAAACCACGACTGAGTCAACTGCCACAAACAGTCATGTGACAAAATTTGGCTGAACTGCAGGCTGTGTTTACACGGACCACAGAGCAGACAGGTATATAAATAAGTTAGAGAGACTGAGAACAAAATAAAATAAAATGAATGCAGCATGGTTCAAAAATGGTATACAGAGCACGTTTTTAGCAGGTCCTTGGAAGATACATCCAACATGGTGAAATAGTTTTGATGTGCAAAATAGTGTGAGAAGTGCCTAGTTTATAGATGCTATAAAATGTAAATGGTGAGTCCATATTTTTTCAGTTTTTGTAAAATTAATAAAATAAATAATCAAAGAAATTAAAAAATGTTTTTCTATGTTTAATGATTTATGTTACTTTTTTATACCGTACAAAAGACATGTTTGAGTTCTCTTTACGTCTAGCCATGGTCAAGGTGCTGTTTCCATAGAGGTGTGAGGCTTTACATTGCAGTGACAAAGGAGCTTAACATGAGTAAAAATGTGACAGGAGCATAAAATGCCCAGAAACTGCTTGGAGTTCCAGTTAATGCTTAGATTTTACAGACTTTACAGAAACTATTTTTGTCCTTAATCTTCTTTTGTAACCCTCTTACCTTGCCAAGAGCTTCATGCACGGCGATCATCTGCTCACGAGTGAGAGTTGTAGTGACCGTATTCATCAGTCCTTGCAGCACCTGGTTAATTATCGTTGGGTTAAGAGGCTGATGTAATTTGTCTAGTAAGACCCACACAGCTTCACTCGCTGCATTTGACACCAAAGTAACATTAGCCAGCCCAAACTGAGAGTGCACTGCAGCGCCCCCAGTGGGATTGTACAGCTCCACCTGGAAGCGTTTGGGTGTGGGTAAGGATGAGGCGAGGTCAGGTGTCAGGTAAATGTCCAGAGATGTGTTATGATGACCCACATCAAAGGTTATTTGGCCCTCCTGTTTAGGAAAGTCCATCCCGGCTTTAGCAGGCCAGATTATGGAGGGACCCACCATTTCTTCCCTGAGAAGCTCCTGAGGAAAATCACAGACATGTTTTGTGGTTAACACTGTTCGACTGATTAAAATACCAAGTTGTGGAGTTAAAAAAGTAAAAATGGAGTTATGTAACAAGCATTATATTGCAAAAAAACCAAACCAGGCAAACAAAAATGAATGATGAAGAGTAACAAACTAATCACATGAAACTATTAAACAACATCTCTAAAAACTACAGTTCTCATTTGGTGTATGATGTTTACAAGGTCCATATTCAAATTGCAGCACATGTAGATGAGTGAAGTGACAGCTGGGGTGAAACATAATGAAAACCAAATGAGGATGGGGCTTTCATTATGCAGCAATCCTATTGTCTCACAACATGCTGCGAGAGATGAAAGCAGATGACCTGGCCATGTGTCTCTGTGAAGTTTCAGATTTTGGTTGAGTGCATTAGACACTCCCTCACTTTCATCTCCAATATCAAAAAGTGTGAGTTGTCAGTAGATACTTCATACCCTTGAGTTGGATGTAGATATCTTTAATCATGATCCCCCAGAGAAAAGCAGGGTGGCGAGGAGATTAAAGAGGTGAGGAAAAGGGGGAAACTTTGCTCTCTTTGAAATTCATCAACATTAATAAACCATTACTTTAATTAATCTATATATGGGGGAGCATACCTGGAGGGCAGACTGAAATCAAGAGGCCAACCACTATATGAAAATGTGTAAAATTACTACTAAATGCAATTTTGTTATTGGACCTCAATTCTAAAATCTGAAATTATAACTTTGGGTGTTTTTGTAAGCACTTTGATAGTATTTCTATATTGCTCCAAAGAAGTTCAGAATAAGTAAACATAAAAGTTCTGACTCTATTTTCCCAAGATTGTTTAGTTATGAAAAAAAAATCTAATACCACGGTACAGTACATCCCAGTCTAGCTGCTCAGTTGCAGCAAATGGAGCATTTTAGTAGGTATTTTGAATTGGCCTAAATAATAAAACAATAACAAATTCCATCAGTATACCATTACAGTTGTGCCCACTGAAGCCAATGAGGTGAATCAGGTCAACAGAACTGTTTAGGTGTTTCAGTGATTGAGGAAAAATCTTATTTCAGCTGGTAAATGATTGGAATCATCTTGGCCTAGATTAAAAATTAGATTTCCTAAAACACAGAATGAAAACACAATGACACCTCCAAGGTAAATACATTAGGCAGTGTTGGAAACACCAGTTCAAACAACTACATCTACTATTTAAAGACATTTGCACCATTGCTTTCTTAACTATATGTATCTGCCCCCATATCTGTTTGTGTCTGTATGTGCCAGTTGTGCTGTATAGTTGTGCCTAATTACTACAGTACAGTATGTGGTTGTCTCTTACCACTGTGCGATATCGGACAGACATGACTGAAGCTGTGCTTGCTCGTCTGTAGACCTGCAGACTGAGCCTTGTGGTCGTCAGGGTGGCAACGGGCAATCTGTGGCCCACGGCGAAGTACACGAGGCCTTGTGGGTTGTCGCTCTCCGCCAAGGTGATGTTGGCAAAACGAGTGGTCTCATTAATCGCAGCTCCATCACCCACTTGATAAATTTCCACCAGGAACCACGCCTGATACTCTGGTTCCTGCAGCAAAGCAAATGAGCGATGGTTTAACTTTGTGCACCACAGCATTTCTTCTGAATACACTGAGAAAATCATTATTTTTACTAAACTTATAATCTAGGCTTATGTAAATGGGGCATGGCACATTTCAAGGACAGACTGATAACGAAATAATTTAGTGCTGCCTTCATCAAGGTCCTCTGCCTCTCTCTAACCTCATCATCCTGGACCTCCAAAGTGAGAGCACAGATTATTTCTCCTCTCCTGCAGATCGCTGTTCCTGAGGTCTGTACAAGCTGTGTGGTTAGATTGACTCCATTACTGACAAGACTCAGAGCTGCCTTGCTGAAGGTAGCTCTCCAGAAGACCTGCAAATCCTCAAAGGCTCTGAGTAGAGGGAGAAAGAACATACTAAGTAATTACAAACAAGCAGCAAACAATGGAACTTTTTATTTATTTAAATTTTTAATCAGAAGTAGAAAATAATAAATAAATAAAGCATTGTTCTATTACCTGTCTTTCTGTCTCTGCAGGTAGAGCAGGGCAGTTCTGTTGTCCGAATCCTCATCCAGAACTTGGCCAATTAGAGAATTAAGACTGAACCCTACAATACCATTATGGAGGTCACTCCCTGGTATGGTTAGATTGGAGAATGGAGAGAGCAGAACAAAAACAAGTCAAAACAGAGTAGTACTAACTGATACACAACCCACATAGTAATATATTTTACAATCAGTCACACTTGCTGTCGGCACTATACATGCAGAATAGTCAAATCATTTCTGCACAGTAGTGATTATGGGAGAAGTACTTCCCGGAAATCCAAAAAAGCAGCTGGAGACTCAAGTGGCAGTCATGTAAATCAATGGCAATAGTGAAAGGTTTAGAACCACCAGGATACTCAAACAACTTAGGATAAGGAGGGATGACTGTCTGACCAAACTGAGCAACAGACGGGGCCGGGCCTTGGTTAGGGAAGTGGCCAACAACCCAACAGTCATATTAATAAAGCTTAAGAAGTCCTCTGCAAAGATGGAAGAACCTGCCAAACGGACAAACATCTCAGCAGCACTCCATCAATCAGACCTTTATGGTTGGTTACAGAACTCTAAACACTATGTCTGGAGATGACCAAGCACTGTTCATCACCTGGCTAAGATTATTCCTACAGGTAAGCATGGTGGTGGCAGCATTATGCTATGGGAGCACTTCTCAGCAGCAGGGACAGGGAGACTGGTCTAACTTAAAGGTTGGATGATGAAGAAGAAGAAAACCTGCTCTAGAGTAAACATGACCTGAGATTGGGGTGACAGCTCACCTTTCCGCACAACAATGATCCACATAGCATAAACACAGCCACAGGACAACACAGAAGTGGCTTCAGGACAAGTCTGATATTATAAATAGCTCAGCCAAAGCCCAGATTTAAAACACATACAACAACAGTGGAGAGACCTGAACATAGCAGTTCACAGACCCTTCTCATCTAATCAGATGAAATTTGACAGGATTCCAGGAAAATGGGATGAATTGCATAAATGCAGGCGTGCAAAGGATGTAAAGCCACATCCAAGAGCACTCTTAGGTGTAATTGCTCCCCAAGTGGCTTCTAATAAATTCTGAATTAAAGATCTAAATAAGTAAACAAATGAGTAATTTCAGGTTGGTTTGTAAATTTGCAAAACCTGCTAAAACATGTTTTCACTCTGTAATTGTATGTTATTAGGGGGTCTTAATGGGCAAGCATCTATTTTTTCTATTTCATACTAAATCTCAGTTAAGTACGAAAAGGCCTGAATACTTCCATTTTCCACTATTTTCATTTAGCAGAACAGACTGTGAGCAAAACAGCAATGCTACTTATTATTTTTTAGCACATTCAAACAAAGATAATTTTTAAATATGTTACCAAGGATAGTGATTTTGGCAAACGGTCCAAAACCCTGGTGTAGGCTGTCTGTGATCTGCGCTCCACCTTCTGGATCACTGAGGTAGATGAAGAATACTTCCTGTCCCTCAGGCACTGAGTCATCCAGGATGAGGAGGATGACCTCTGTCTCATTCTCACCAGCCTGCAGGGAAACTATGGTGGACTCCAAGCGGAAGTCCTGCTCCTCCTTTGCAAGCATCCCAGCAGGTTCCAGAGTGAAGGGAGGAGCTGTTGTGCTTCCATCTGAAAAAAAGCCACATAGCAACATACATTAACGTAAAGCTGTAAACATTAATGTATATTAAACAATATAATATGCAGCAATAGAGCAAAAAAGCAGGACAACAACACAAACACACCTCCATATGCTTGGACCCGGACCCTCACAGCCCCAGCATTACTGTCAGACCTGCGCACTCTCAGAACCACCCTCCGGTCCTGCTGGGTTTCCTCATCTCTGTCCTCCGGTACTTGGACCAGTCCAGGTCCAATACTCAGAACTCCACCAGTCACATCACTGGCCAGGATGGTGACAGTGGCCACACTGTGCTGAGGGTTGAGACGAGGAGACGTATCTGCCCAAGCTAAGTCTGGAGAGACAACTTTAACATCAGTGAGGTTGACATGAAAGTACTCATCGGGTTCTGAAAGGGAGTCATCACGTATTGAAAGACTGAACGAAGTGTTGGTTTGGTGAGGGGAGTTAAAGACCAAAAGGCCGTCTGGCACTGCAAAAAAGTCCTCTCCTGCTGCTGCACTGCCCGCTACTGTTGTATATGACAGGCGGGTGGTATTGCTTCGAAAACCATAAAGTCTCTGAACATAAAGTTTTATTGTCTGGATTTCCTCCGAAATAACTAGCTGGCGGGAATCTGGGGCAAACTGGTAGATGCCCAGTGGCTCCACTTCTGCAACGGTGAAGCCAGACCTGTGCGGGGAGACAGAAATCAGAATGAGGCCACATGATATTCCGGAAGTAATTAGTGGTACACTTACAACTAATGTTCAACAACTACCTGAACTTGACAGCACCGGTTGCAGCGGTGCTGGAGGTGGCAGCAGTGAGATGTATAGCATATGAAGCTGGCTCTAATGTATCAGCAACAGCTGTAAGAGATATGGCTTTAGTCCTCTCTCCATGGGCCAGGATCAGTGAACCTAAATATAAAGAAGGAGTACATTACAACAGTTAGAAGAGCAGGCTGCTGTTTGTCTGATTGGCATTTTAAGCCTGATATCCACATTGTGAGTGTTTGGTATACAGGGAGTGAGTAATCTATTTATCATATGAGATGAGAGATGAAAGCTCAGATTGCCCGGCTGCCATCCGAAGATAAATAATTGGTGTTCATGACTGATCAAACAGAAAGGCAAAAATATCAAATAGGGACATACCAGATGATCAACTATCCAATGTTCATATGTTGTGAAGAAAGTAGTGCAAGTGGGTTCAGATAATGTGAGTCTGTTGTGTGTTTTTTAGAGCTCAGTCCCTCTCTGACTGTCTTACCTGAGTTTGGGATAATAGTCCCACTTCTAAAGCCAGGCAGAGTCTGTCCCGAAGGATATCCGGCATTCCACTGCACACTGATGTCCCCAAACAGCCCCGTTCGTGTCACCGTTGCCTCACATGTCCCCGTTTCTATACTAGAAACCCGTAGAGCGAGTGAGGCAAAGCCAACCTGCATCACATAAATGAGAGAGGACATTTAATAATAGCGCTGACTTGTTGCTCACATACTGTATACGGTTTAGTAGAATATTCTGTAACCCACTGAGAAGGTTATGGAGTGTAAGATCTGTGATGAAAATGTAATTGTTAGCAGCCAGGTAAATTCATAAGGCTTTGTGTCAAAAGACTTGGCAAAAATACAGTTGAATGTTCACAGAGCACTCAAGGACTCAGAACTAACTAGATTTTAAAGGTTTTATGTAAGTTCTAAATTATATCAAAGTCTGCGTGGAAATATCTCAAAGGCACACGGTGCCATGGTGTTACCAAGTTTGTCCTTTGATGACCGAGGAATAATTAAAGGAACTGATGTTTGTTGATCAATTTTCTATCAGTATCTGTGAGAATTACTCCACCCTGACTAAAAGAAAACAGATGCATTATATTGAGAGATCTGAATCCATGTTGTTTATGAAAGAAGTCAGCTAAATTCTGCCTAAACATGACCTGCAAAGCATATCATATAGTATATGGCTTAGTTGCTCTTATGATTAGTCTTGAGTGCCCTTCAGATGGGACATTATTTCTCCCACAACCACAACTCACCTCTGAGCTGGCAGCTTCTTCAGGTACAGTCACTGTAGCAGCGCTGGCATCATGAAGGAGGCGAGGCAGAGAGCCAAGGATAGCACTGACTAGTCTTACATCAGTGAGCTCTGCTGTGAAGCCTGTACCCACTGACAAAAACACCTACAGGAAGAAATGTGGGAAGAAACAGGCAAACACAAATGAGAGCTTTAAAACACTATTTTAAAAAGTTGTAACCAATCAAAGTATTTTAAGTATTTGCTTATCACGTGTCTCTGTACTAGTGTCAGTAAGCACCCTCTTTATTACCTGGTTGCTGATGGGAACAGTGATGGTACCGAAGGTCTGTCCTTCTCTCAACAACAGCCTTCCCTCAGCTTGTCCTCCCAGAACCTCCCCGATGTCCATCACTTCATCTATCCCTCCTCTGATTCTGTAGCCCACACTAGCGTTGCCAAACAGCCCAGCATGCCGGGTCACATTCATAACCACAGCTCTGGTGAGCTCAGACCCTGAACCCACTAACACTATAGACTGCTGCTCAGGGTTCAGCGAGAAGACACCGTGGGGTTCATCATTAGCAGGCACCCTGAGGGCAAGAGAGGAAAATTCACGTCAAATTAATTCAATCTTTGACTTCTCATTCTACCTTTTTTTAACAGTACCACAATGACAAACCTTATGTGGGTTCTTATCAGGTTTGGGTTGGCGTCCAGAGTAGCCCCGCCCTCCACGGCTGTGAGTCGGAGAATGTAGAGCTCCTCTAGCTCTGGCACTGTATCAGGCATCAGGCTAAGGATAATTTCTGCCTCCCGTTGGCCCTCCAGAATCATCACTGAGCCAGCTAAGGCCAGGAAGTCACCAGTTACATCTGAGTCACTCTGTATCTGCCAGTGCACCTGAGGTGAAAGTATGGTTGTGTTTACAACTGTGGCCACAAGTTGGTTTGAAGTATTTTAAATGTAAATTTATGATCTTACCATGATGTTACCCATGACACCCTCTCTGCGTGTAACCAGCAGGGAAATGTTTAATGGACCCTCTGCTTCTGTAGATTCATTGTAGACGCGCTCTCGAAGAGCATCCTCAGTAAACTGGACTATACCATTTGGGTCACCAAACTTCTCTATCTGAGACACAAACACATTAGGAGAGTGGGGATGAGTGGGGTGCTGAGGACTTTGTCTTATTAGATTTGTAATCTGTAATTTTCTTTGTCCAACAATCGTCACTGATTCATGATGGTGAAATCAACCTTGCAGTCATGATTCAATGAAATACCTTCAGTGTTATGGAACCAGCCTGAGGATCAATATCCATCTCCCCAGACAGAATACCGAGCTCTATAACAAATGTCTCTTCCACCTCCACTTCGCCGTGGGGGAGAATCCGTAGCTCTATGCTGCGTGTACCTTCCTCTCCATCTTTAAAGAAGAAGGACCCGTTCACAGGCCCTTTAATGTCAGTGTTGAATGGAGGAAGGACTTCTCTGCTGTTAGGGCCACGGATGATCCAAGCAACCTGTCAAAAGGAGAAACCAGTCAGAATGATATAATATCATCAAGTAAAACTGGGATCTGACGGTGAACTGCAGTTATGTGATTTTCTTTTTTGGCATTGTTAGTCATACCGTTGCGTTGCCCACAAGGCCTCCTGCTCTCTCCAAAATAAAGCTGAGTTTCAGAGTGGAGTTAGGGTTGGCCACAGTGATCAGGCTCTCGTTGAGGAAACGAACCACCCCGCTGGGAGAGTCGCTCTTGGCGATGGTTACCCTCGAAACATGTTGGGAACCCAGAACTGCTCCCCCTGTAGCTCCAACCAGCAGGACCTCAAATATCTCTGCGTATTCACTGCAGGAGAGGATTTCAGGTATTTTAGGTTGGAATTAAACAAGTTTTCACAGATGCATGTTTTTTGTGTGTATGTGCTAAATTTACAGTACACCTTATGCTAAACTTGTATTTTCGAGTTCTCCTCTCACCTCTCCAGGTCATCTATAACTGTGACATTAATGTAGCTGGTATTCTGCCCATGGACAAACGTCACTGAGCCATTATACAGGATATAGTCCAGATCAGGGGTTGCACTCAAGCCTATAGAAATGAACTGAGCTGAGACCAGTCCATATGAACCCACTCTCCTTTCCACCGGGATCAACACGGTGCCCACATCCTCCTCAACTGAGAGAAAGAAATACAGAGATTGTACATGTAGTAAATAATCTTTTATCATCAAATAGTCTCATAGCAAATTGCGTATAATAGTTGAGTTGTATAAGTGTATATGACTCAGTTGAATCTTTCAGAGATCAAATTAAACTGCGACTGCTTACCTGTAATGTTAACATAGTCCTGCCTGAACTCCAGAATACCCTCAGCATTGTCATTCTTCAGTATGACCACAGCAAGAGACGAGATGTCGCCTATAGCTGGAGGCTGGTCCAGTTGCAGGCCCGACTCTCTCACTGTGTAGTCCACATCACTGACCACAAGAGGGAGCCATAGAATAAGGAGTCACTGACTAGAACTATTTAGAAGTCACATCAGTGCAGTATGTAGGTGTAGGATCTGCAGTGCTTGTATCATGGATGACTACAGCCTTCGAAGCTCAGTTACAGCCTTGCAAGCTGCAGTCTTTTTGTAATAATAACACTCTCCTCACATTGAAGCCATTATAAAAAAATCCAGCCAACAAAGTTAGTAACATACTGCACCTTATCAACTTTTCCTTACCTGACATTGACGAGCTCCACTTCCGTGATGTTGATGAAAAACATCTCAGGTCCTTCTGGTAGACTGTCATCCACAATACGCAGTGTGACTTGTTGTGACGTCTGACCTGTGGTAAATAATATTCGTCCTGAAGCTGGATCAAAGTCCAGCCCACTGATCGCTGAGTTGCCTGAGGTCTCATAGGTCACCCACACACTGCCCAGACTGCCAAAGGAGCGATTAACTGTCACATTTACCTGCGGAACAGAAAGAAAATTACACAGGTATGTGCTTAGTTTTGCAAATTCTACTCAATACACGGCCTCGTTTGTTAATTTGCCTACTCCGTCGTAAAGCGGATCTACATATGTATCAGTCTCATTTCCATGACCTCACCATTCCCTCCTCCTCTGTCGCTCTGAGCTGGAGCTGGGTGAAAGAGAAAAGGCCATGAGGGTTGTCGCTAGCTGCCATAATGATCCTGGCACGGCTGGCTATGGGACTTATCTCCAGTCCCGAGGTAGCAGAGGACAGTGTGAGCTGGTACTCACGACGCTCTTCTGGAAGTTCATCATCCAACACCTAACATCAGAATGGACATGACAGGAGCAAGTTGATGGAAGACACCAGGAAACTTCTTATTATATTGCATTTTGTTCTGTAGTGCACAGAAACAGACAATACTTTGATTTCCTAATGAACTCTACAATATAAATACAAAGTACCTTTAGAGTAATGGTGGCAGCAGACTGTCCATCTCTCATAGTCACAGAGCCGGAGATCGCTTCAAACTCAGAAACCACAGCTGGAGTGATGTTCCAGTTCACCTGGACCTCTCCAAACACACCGGGCCCTCGCACAAGACTGAGAGGAACACACAATTTCCGAATTACATTTGTGATTTATAAACCAAAGCACTGAAATGTGAAGCTCTTATTTGTTATCTCACCTTACTATGACGCTCCCACTGTAATCTCCTTGAGGTTCTCCGATGAGAATGTTTCTCGAGGACTCTGCTATTCCAACAGTACCCAGAGCGGCCTTATCTGCTCTGATGGTGATGGTGACCAGGCCTGCACATGACGGATGAGGGAAGACAGGCCAGTTAAAGATAATGAATGACTATAAAATCCATGAAAGACAATCCTAAAAATGTAGCATTTCTTTAGTTAATTGATACACTGGCATTTGGCATAAATACAAACCATTTAAAGGGTCGATAACAGCACCACTCCCAGCAGCAGGAGACAAGCGTACAGTGAAGTCCTCATCTCCTTCCAGTTCAGTGTCAGCGAGAGCTCTGATCACAAATGACTTCACAGACTCGGTCTAGAAAAGAAGGAAAAGTACAGCAGACTTCATTAACTGTGCAGTACATAAAGTACAAATCACTCAATATTTTTATCACCAGCTGGCTGAGTCATTCATTAAAAAAATATTTAATAGCAACATCTGGTGGAACAGCAATACCATGCTTTGTTTTTTGTACCTCAGTGAAGGTAAGAGTTCCATTGAAAGGCGAGAGGTCGTCTGCAGCCTCGTCTTCCAGTTGCCACACCAGTGTCACTGCACCTTCACCTCCTGCACTACGCAGCACTGTTAGTGTTGCCACAGCAGCAGGGTCATCCACAATCTCTGGTTCACTGACTGTAACCTTAGAGTGGAGAAGTAACATAATTGTTTTGGACAATCAAACTAAATGAAAAAAAAAGGTTGAATTTAACATTTTCATCACTGAATTTATTAGAGATGCTATGTGTTGGAAATGCTGGAGATCTCTATACCCTTCCCTTGTATCATGTATATATTACTGTGATGAAAATAGTTGTATTTTAGATTCACCTCCAGGTCTTGAAATCCAAATCGTCCGAGTGGTGAGTCATTGGATGGAATGCTGATGTTTACAGAGGTCACTTGTCCAAGGCGAGCACCACCAATCACACGTAGCAAATTCACTCTGAAGGTCTCCGAAAACTCCACTTGTTCATCATCAAAGATCGTGATGGCAATTGTGGCTTCTCTCTAAAAACAGGTTTGAGAAAAAACAACCTTGCAAATGTTGTTTCTTGTTGTGATACTGATGGCAGGTTAATTTCAACTCAGTACCATCAATTCATTTACCTGTCCGTCTTGGAAGGTGACGTTTCCAGATGTGGGGCTGAAGTCATTGAGATCAGCAGTGAATGGCTGAGCCTCCCAGTAGACGACCAGCCTTCCAGTTGTACCAGCGAGTCGCACCACTGACAGATGGACGATGTTGTCTGGTGGTGGGATCTCATAGGCCAGCACACTCCCAGGGATATCCTACACGAGATATTTAGTTCAATGCGTAATTATTGAAGGATATTGTTTTGGAATTAAATATCAGCAACATTATTACATTTCATTTTTCATTTAGTCAAGTTCTCTGGGTATCAAGTCTTGAAGCTTCCACATGGCTTGATTAGTTTAATTTCTAATATCACCATCAAGATTGTGTCTCTGTAATGTCTCACCTCCGAAACATTGAACTGCAGAATCCCTCGGGGATCATCGTTCTCCTGGATGGTGATCTCTGCTACCTCCATTCCAGGCCTCTTCACGCTGGGCTGCCCTGCTCCAACTGACCCGCTGACCAGCTCCACTCTGGTGATATTTACCAAGAAACTCTCTGCCAGCTCTGGAATATCATCCTTAGAAAAAAAAAAAAAAACACATGTATATGGAAACTAAATAATGGAAAATCAATCAAATCATGTGTATAAGCACATTTTTTCTTACATCTAAAGACTTTGGTGGTTACAAAGGCAGTTAAATGAGAAAACAGCAGTAATCTTGGACTTTGTAAGATTTATTTACATTACATGATCTACACAATCACCAAAAAATGTCAGAAGTCACATACTCATATAGAAGGGTGAGAAAGAACGAAGGAGGAGGCTTAAGAGACGGAAAAAGCAATGAAGGTTAAGGGATATTTCTACATTATTTAAATAGGAAAAGACAAGGTTGGAAGCTCTCTATCTCTAGCTATTGCCCACACTTGACATTTAAAATCTAGTCTTTGGACTGTCACATGGCTGGTTTGATAGCAAAAACTAGAGAAAGGATAATGTTACTTTAATCTATTTCAGGTTTGCATGCACTCAGTCCTTTCCTTGTTCATTAGACAAATGTTGATAGAAGCAAAAAATGTGTCCTATTTGTAAAACAGATTTTACTCAAAGCAGATATAATAAACTTCATCAACTAACAGCCCATCCTTACCGGTAGGATTGTGACAGTAAGCAGAGCCACAGTAGCACCATTTATCATAATGATGCTGTCGTCTTTGGCCAGATAATCCTTTCCTGCTGTGGCCTGGTTGGACGGGGGCTCATACAGGGCCGGCCTGGTTTCATAATAGATTGCCACCTCACCTGAGGAGCCCTGCTCTCTTACTATGGACAGAGTCACATTGACTGGAGTCCCTGCGGGTTGGGATAAATGGGATTGAAGAATGTCAATGTTAAAACACGGCAGTAAAGTGACATATCCATAATATATATATATGTGTCTATACATATTTAAAAGAACTGATAAAGGATCAGTTAAAAGATTCCCTGTAGGTAACCTACAGAAAATTTGAAGAATGGTGTTTGTGCACATTGCTTTACTACTCTGACTTCACTGACATGGCTGGCCTCCAATACATAGATTAAGACAAATCCTAAATTACGTCACATCCTGGAAACCTCAGCAGAGCTCATTTTCAGTAAGTCTCAAGGTGTGATTACCGTAAATGCTACTTAAGAACCACAAGAAAAAAAGGACTGGTATTTTGTAATTTTTCAAAAACGTTCGCTGTTCAGCACCAAGCTAAACTTAAAGTAGCTGATTTTGGAAGATAGTAAAAGCAGAACTAGGGAATGTATTTAAATAGATAAACATTACCTTTAACTAAATGCATTACACCAGACTGCTTTGCACACTGATCCAGTAAAAACCCATATTCACTAACTATTCATTCATTCTTTGATTTCTTTTCACAGATATTCTTACTCTGTGGCTCCTGTGTTAGTGTAAACTGGGAGTCCAGATGCCATCCAATCACCCCATAGGGAGAACCATTTGGTAAGATGGTGAGTAGAGCTTGTGCCAGCAGCTTGTCAATGACTGCAGCCTGTCGCAGGTCCTGAAGCCCCACAGTGGTGACATCCAGGAGGGTGATTGAGACACTCTCTCTGAGCTCTGGGACACCATCTGCTACCACAGCCAATGAGATGATGGCTAACGTTTGGCCTTCTGAAAATGTCACCTATGATGGAAAACAACATTTTACACTGATCCACAAATTTTTATGTTATATTACAACTCTGTGACTTTATTTTGGTTTTCATTTTCAAACATGTTGTGAATACATATTGAAATATGTCTTCGGTATGATAGGAGGCCAAGGGTCACTCACCACTCCTGAAGTGGGGTAAATGTCTGTCAAACTGCCATTAGCAGCCCAGTGTACAGTCAGTCTGCCAAAACTCCCTCTTCTCCTCTCCACACTGAGAGAAATCTGATTATTTTGCTCCAACTCCTCTACTTCCATCAACAGAGAATTCTGCAGAACAGTACAATTACAATTACAATAGCTTGTATCAATGCTTAAAAACACATTTTAGTTATTAAAGATATGGTAGATAAATAACTTAAGGTCTAACACATTGGCTGTAACTGGATGTCTTTTTTAACACGATGAAGAAATGCAGCAGCTGTCTAATATCAAAAGGTTTATGTTCTCACCTGAGCGAAGCCGATGACTCCATGAGCATCATCATTGGTTGGAACAATTACTGTCACCCGACCACCAAATCCAATCTCAGCTCCTCCCTTTGGATTCTTCAGCCGGACCTGGAAGTGCTCCTGCACCTCAGGGATGTCATCGTCTATGATGTTAACTGCTATCTCTAGCTCACTGTCACCTGGTGCAAAGTGCAACTCTCCAAAACTGAATGTGACAAAGTGAAGAAAACACAACATGCATTAAATACTTTGTGCCTTGTTTCTCGTTGAAAATAATTTTCTTTTCTGAGCAAAAACTGGTCTGTCTTTGACATACCTTGGTATGAAATCAGACTGATTGGAGACAGAAGTGAATTCATAAACAGTGGAGCTGTTCTCCTCAGTAGCAGCCAAGAGGATCTTGGTGGTATTTAGGGATGGAACCATGAGAGAGAGGAAGCTAATAGCTTGAGGGGCCCTTAGGATCATGGTGAAGAGGTTGACGTCAGACCTCCAGGAGTAGAGTGATGAACCATTTCTTCCAGCGAGCAGGACATAAGCTATGGGAAAGAATTTTTATTTATTTACAACTTATAGGTTTATGGTTCATATTTTGACTCTGTGCTTCAGCTCATTCAATTTGTCATGAAAAAACTCACACTAAACTTTATTCTGAGGAAACTCCATTGGAGTCAATAACAAACAAACATCAGCAGACGCTTCATTGCAGCCACCTCCAGCTCTAACTCATTGTGGTGCATCTCTGCTCTGGTCTGATAATGGAATCCATAATCAATGGAGATCAAGTGAATGATTCCGCCACTGAAGGATATTCCACCTCCTCAACTCGCTTTGGTAGTTTGTTAAGGATTGTTTCCCTGCTGAATGATGAAACATCATCCAAAGAGCTTTGATGCATTTGTTTCAATTTAGGCAGAATACTTCTGTATACCACTGCATTCATCCTGTTGCTTCTGTCAGCAGCAAAACTATAAATAATAATAATAATAATTAATCTTTTTTCTCAGTGCCATTCCAAATATCATATATTACAATTATATTCTAAAATATCCAACGCTGTATGTCTTTGAGTTAGTTTCCTGGATATAAAAGGGACTGTCACAGTTAATGCCTGTTTTCTTTCTTTCATCTGTTCTTTATTACATTTACACTGAACAGCTGTGTTTTCAACAAAACTGCAATACAGTTCTTTAAAGAAAAATAAAAGAGTGAAATGAGGATAAACAGGTGCACTTACTGTATGATTTAACATGTGACACCATCAGGGTGCATATTAGCAGCATCCTAATTAGTGCTGGGTATCTTTTGAAGATTCTTTATACAGACACCATTGCAATGCCTGGATAGTATTTAAGTCCAAGATACAAAAACACAAAAGTTTGTTTCTAAAAGTTTAACAAGACAGTTTGTCAAAAACAAAATCATGTTGATTTTTTGTTTCATCAGTCCATAGAAATTTGAAACTTTAAAAGCTTGACTGTTTTTGGGATGTGTTTTTTTGAGCTGCAGCCTCGTAACATGTATGCTGACATCCTGTGTTTAATATATTTCATATCGTTTTTTTAATATACAATATACAAAACCTGTCGAAATTAAAGCTACTTGGCTCTTAAATGAGGCAGTTATTATTTTATTTCAAAGTGAGAGCTTGAAGAACAAAAACGTGTCTGGTCAACACAAGGGGCAACTCTCCAAATCCTCATGGTCAATAGTGTATCTTTACAAAACAAAGCAGTTCATGATGTTTGTGCTTACTGATCCCAGATGAAGCTGTGAAGGAGTGAATCGAGGTGAGGTCTGGGTGAGGAATGGACTGATAATGCTGTGGTGACGGCTGCCCTGCGCTCCACTGAAACACCTCACAGGACGGAGAGAGACCTGGAGAAAAATACAGGCGCACAAAAACACACACAGGATTAAGTTCTTTCACGCTGGAATAGCATGTTTATGTAAAGTAACCACCCGCCGGACTGACACACCCAAGACTGACAAATTACAACCTCCGAGTCCCTCTGTGGCTCTGCTCTGCTCCACGCCGAGGCCTTTCCCATAAACCCACAACAGGTCTGAACCAGAAAAACTCACCACTTTTGCAGACTCAGAGGGTTACGTCTCATCAAAATATACACAGCGTAGTATAAATATATGACCTGGCCTACATTGTAAATTTTTTGCCATGTTAGCTGGGACGACAGAACAAGGCTGTTTTGTCTGTAATGGACGCATGGATTCAGTGTGCCTTCTAAAGTATCACCAATTTATTTGTACTATCCTAACCAGCATCTAACCATTGCACAACCCACTAGAAAGTACTCTGAGACTGCAGCCACAGAAAATAGCATCTAATTATTGTGAAAACACAGCCGTCCTCTTAGCACACTGTAGACTAAGTGCACTTGACGACCATTTCATGTTATCACTGTACCAGTCTTGAAAAGCAGGATGGACAGTAGTTTAAATTTGCTAAATAAACACAACAGGATTAATAAATATCCAGACAAGACAGGTCACCTTCAATAGCAACCAACAGGAGAGTGTCCTCCGTTCTTGTGGTGATTGCCTCCACCTGACTGGCTCTGCCGGTGAGTGGGAGGGTCTGCGGATTCTGAAATCTTCCATTGGTCCATTGAAGCAGGAAGCAGCTCTCAGTCTGTCTGTCTATGCATGTCAGCAGGTAGGGAAAATCTGCACGAGTGAATGGAGTTACACTGAGGATGCTCTGTTGGAAGTCAAGAGTCTGCAGGAGTGTAAAGGAGCCTCCAGTCCAAATGAAAATCTGTAGCATCAAAGAAACAAAATTAATAAAACAGCCATAAAAGGTTGAGAATTTCTCCAATGAGAAGCATGTGCCTGTTTTTAATGATTTCAACACAACCTTAAACAATTTAAAAACTCTGTCTAGCCAGTGGAAAACTCACCTGGCTTGATGCTATGAGATAATCTTTGCCTTCAGTGGAGAAGTGTTTCACATCCAGAGCTTCCACACCTAAGGTTTGTTCCTAAAGAAATCAGATTGTCTCCAATCATATCCGTACAATACAAGACAATACCACAGAGTTACAGTAGTGTAAGAAAACATGATAGTAATGTTGTAAAATAATTGGGTTTATACGTACCAGTGTGATATTAAGGTCCCTCTGCAGTTTAAAGATGCTGAGGTTGGCAGCAGGTAAGAAGGGAGGGCCACTATGTGTAATGCCTATGTAGGTTGATCCATTCACTGCAAACCCAACACATGATCCTGGGTCCTGAATCCTCACAGACTGAAACAACCAAAAGACAGAGAGATTTTTAAGCTAACAATGGACTTCCTGCTAACAAGTTCCTACTGGACTTTACTCTCAAGTTTATGGACATCATGTGCTGGTTCAGGATACATTACCTCTACTGGCACAAACACACCCTGCCACCGATACAGAGTGGCCAAGGTGTGGGAGGATCCAACAACGGGTCTTTTATCCAGTCTCATGGCCAGAAAGGAAGGCTTTTCAGGAAGGGAGCACCAAGCAGAGGTGGGATTGTCCACAAAGCTCTGATACACACCCATGACGGGGAGGGGGCCCTCTAAAAGAAAAATCACAATTGAACCACTTATTGAATAGAAAAATGGATTATAGGAACAATGGAGAAAAAGAATGGATAGAAGAATTCAGGAGCTTGGAATTATTTTGAATTAAAATGTTCATTGGTCTCACCAGAGGCAACAGCTGTGTCAGACTGCATCTCCCATTCCACACTGACAGCTGACTCCAGACCATTACTGCGGGACACGGTGAGGAAGACTGCGCTGCCACCTTCATCAGCAACAATTTCTGTGCTAGTTCTGAACAGAAAACACACAATGAATAACACTACGCCACACATAGTGTTAATATGAAGTTACATACAGCTTATGTTTTGATATTTAATGTTTCGGATCATTATGGTCAACTGTATTGAGACCTGTTGAGAGTAGGTTCAATTCGGAACAACCCAGAAGGAGCTATGTTCTCCAGGATGGTGATGAGAGTTTCCAGTTGGTCGCCTAGCCGTGCACCTCCTGTTGGGTTGGACAGGACCACTGTGAAGGTTTCATTCGCCTCTGGTTCGGCATCGAGTACTGCTCTAATCTCCAGCATCTGAAATGAGACAGATGTGACCAAAGAACTTCTAATAAATCAGAAAATGTACATGCTGTTTAACACGCTAAACACTTTTTAAATGAATTGAAACAGAAGTGTTAAAGTTTTAACTGCCAAAGAAAAGACCTTTAACAATACATGTTGCTAAATGTTTTCTAATGCATTTGTTTGAGTTCTGTTCGTCAGTAAAAATCTTTCCCTCACCTTGAATCTGACCCCATCCTCCAGTACCACAAACCCGTGTGGTGGCATCAGATCGCCCTCTGCTAGGTTGCCGTTGGCATCAGTGATGGTAAACTGAACTGATACGGTGCCGAATGTGCCTTCTTCTGGGTTCCGAACCACATAGAGGTTGGCCACACTCTCACCCAGTCCTGACATAGAAGTGGGCTCTTTTAAGAGGAAATGTTCACTGGTGTTAAAGGAAATCACACCATGTCCATCATCACTGGCCAGGATGGTCACAGTTACTATAAGAAGAGAAAGAAATAGATCAGGAGAAGAACTATGATATGGATACGTACAATATGACTAGAATAAATCAGCTATCAATTCTGATTAATGTATTTCGTAATACTAATAGTGCTGTTTAAAGTAAATGGAACTGTGAAATAATTGTGGCCTCTTCCAATTCTATTACACTACTACACTACACTGTTTTCAATATAATATAATATTGCAATTTCCTTCACTGGCATGACCCAAAATAAAAAGACGGATGTTATACAATCAGGTATCAGTGAGTATGATGCCTCATTTATTATTTTGTTGCAAAGAGTGTAGTCACATAATCAATAATATATAGAGTGGATACTGGTTAACACAGAAAATAGTCGGTTGTGTTAAAGTCTTCATTTAGTTATAAAGCTTGTTTGTGGTCAGTTCAACTAACAGTTGGCAACAGGAAGAGAAATATGTGTAGCTGATATGGTTACCAATAGTTAAATTTAGCTTTGCCATTTACTGTACGTAGAACAGTAATGCAACTGTTTACTGGGCCATTGTCTGAGGTGTCCTGACATACAAGTCCTGTAAAACGTGCCAACCAATCACTACAAGTATTTTCTTTGGCATCTTTTATCTCTCATGTTAAAAATTCATTAAACTCTTAACCCTCTTAACTGAAATCCCTACTAAGTCTGGACGATGAATGGCACATTTTAATGGAATATGCATGACAAAGCTGATGCTTCACTGTCTGTTGACTTAAAATTTTCTAAAGATCTAATTGTATCGAATTCTGTCCTTACCGGTGGTGTTGGTGCCCAGTTCCAGCCCAGGAGAAGGTTCAGACAGGATGAGCTGGAATCTCTCAGCTCCCTCTGGAATGGCGTCATCAGTGATCTGCACCTCTACAAATTTATGTCTCTCACCGTCAACAAAATGGAGCATCTGGGTGGACAGAGGGATATTCATGTTTTAAACCTTCATGCTGCTACACGTCTGTGAAGGCTCACATCTATCCAGGTCATGATAAAGGGGCTAAGTCAGGGAACGCTGAACAAGTCCTTTCAGCTTTCATTTAAGATGTCTTCATTTCATCTTCTTTAGAACTAAGGAGTACTTTTGGATAAGAGTAAAACATTTGCAAGAATCTAAACTGGTCCAGTTGTCCTTGACTTTGTCCCTTTGGATATTCATGCTATAATGGTCTAGGACATTGATTTTGAGTGTAACGTCTAAATATTGTGTGTGACTAACCGTTTCGGAGGTATTGTAGTCCAGCCCCTGTTGGGCTTCAAGATTCTGAGCAAAGAAGAGAAGCGAGACATTTCCATATGTCCCTTTGCTCCTGTAGGCCACTAGAGTCAGCGCCCCTATTGTTTCATTCACTTCAAACCTGGAAAATGAAAAACATCTGGATGAGGAAAAACTCTTAATTAGAGCAACAACATGACAAATGTGTGATTCATGGGTGCTTTTCTTACATGGTGTTTGTCCATTCAATGACCCCTCTGATTCCATCATTTGCACCAATGGTGACTTCTGCCACCAAACCTTGGATGTCTGGAGAAAAGACCACATGCACAGAGGAAATGTATGATAACTTTCAGGCTGTCAGTTCTTTGTAATAACTGTAGTAAGTAGCAGTAATTTCTTCAAGCTGTGACTACAGTGCAAGCACCAAGAGCAAGTTGTGCGAGGGGAAACTAGTGGACCTAACTTCCGTCACGGCACACTTGAGCGTAGGATTATAGCTAAGAAGCGTCTCCTGTAAGTGGCTTGGGAGGCCGAGCAGCCAAGTCTTTTGGGTGGACTGATTTATGACCCCCTGAATAGTCTTCTCCCATTGACTCTGTGGCCAAGACACTGGGAGGCCAGCTCCGGGTTTAGTTTGGCTTTCTCTCTCCTCACCACACAGTGCTACTCGGCTCCCACCAAATCCCTGAGCCTCCTCAATCATGGAAAGCATCAATCTCACCATCCAAGCCACATAATGATTGCTGCCAAAAGAGCGGCCGTGTGTTTACTGTGTGTCTCCAGGCAGAAGGCTGACAGTATTCTGGGAACCTCAGAGTGCTGCTCTGCCTGTAGTATTCTGTCAACTCATCACTTTCTAAAGTTACTCATTCATAAATTAGACTGTGGTTTGGATTATGCAAAAGCAGTAGCAACAACTACCAAGCTCTTTCATGGTGCATTTTGACAGTCAACTACAATCTTGTAGTTTATTGTGCCCATACAGGGATATTGTTTTAGGCAAAGTCTGCGAGCATATGAATGTGTAATTTACCTGGCAAAGTGCAATACACAACCTCTACTCATCAAACAGAGCAAATGGTGAAAGAAAAAAGGGAAAGTGATTACATAAAAACAGCACAAAACTTCAATAAGCAGCAGGACAAGCAGATAAGAGCAATGACATGACATGATAAGTCAGGATAAATACATTTCAGTAGTGACTGTAGTGCAGATTCTGTTAAATTTCTCCATACCTAGTTGGGGAACAGTGGCAAGGGTCGTGATGAGTACTGCTGATGTTATGTTGACCAGGAAGAACTCCTGCAACTCTGGAATGTCGTCCTAATAAAACAAGAAGCCTTAAATTCAATATTAAAACAAATCTACTTCAAGAAAAAGAGAATAAGAGTTCCTATTGGTTGAGATTCCATATAATTTTGTCATCTTGCTGAATCTATCTAATATTACAATGCCAGAAAATGACGCAGATACACCTAATAGCAATTAGAAGAACATAAAACAAAATGATGAAGCACAATCATGCCACAATGGTGTGTTATAAACAGTCTCATACCCAGGAATGGGAGTACAGAAGAGAGATACAGTTTTTACCTCCAGTATGGTGACGGGGATGGCAACTGAAGTCTGTCCGTCCTGAAGGATCACAGAACCAGTACCAGAGATAAAGTCTTGTCCCGGCTCAGCGAGAGTACCCTCAACCTGGGAAAGGTTTTGCATAGAACCTCTTGTAACCTCATAGCTGATATTCACCGCTCCTGCACACAAACATTTAGATGTAGTATCAGTTACAAGGTGAAGGATTGCAATGCTTACAAAACATAACAGATGGGCGTTTTTAGTTTTCACACTTATCCTACTGACCTGAGGCTCCAAACTCTCTATTGATGTAGATGTTTATAGTTTGGTCCCGTTCCTGTGTGGTCACCCTAACAGATGACGGGGCAATTGTCAGCAGTCCATAGGGCTCATCGCTGGTGTCCACAGTCAGCACTGCCTCACTGCCTTGAACATCTATGGCAGCATGGCCTGTCACCACAACACCTGCATAGAAATCAAGGAAATAATAATTAGTTTCAGACTGCTAACGAGGGTTACTTTGACATTTGTGATTTCTTTCTGCACAATTATCAACCAAAAAGTTACTATGAGCAGCTTATTACCGAAAGTTTGTATGTTGGACAAGGTAACTTTGTATTCATCTTTGTCCTCTGGCGCGGCATCATCAAGAAGCTCCACGAATATGGTTTCATTTAATTTTCCCTGTAAGAGACACACCACAAATCAATAATCACTGCTGAAGATGCACAATTACAGATGTATCACTTAAACTACTGTTTTGGTTGATTCTATAAGCTTTGTGGCTGATACCTTTAACCACTGTCACAGAACGACAACAATAACAAAATGCTGATCTGTGCTAAAGCATGCATCTCTGTAAAGTGCAATAAACATGTTTAACAATTATCCCACAATAAACTGGTCAATCACTTATCATGCACACTTGCATTGTTAACTCCAACTGCAAAGCCCTTTAGATCAGCTTTTGTTGTTTTCAAATATAAATAAAAGTGACTTGACATTTACCTCAGCAAAGAAAAGTGTCCCTGAGGTTTGGGTGAAGGTCCGATGTACAAGGGGTCCTTGTATAGTCCAGTCCACAGTGACATTACCCAAACCTGGAGCTGTTCTCAACACTAATAAGGACAGTCTCTCACCTGTAATATGAGTTATAATACAGTCAGTCCTAACAGAATCAGAACAATCAGAAAGAGCTGTCCCAAGCTTTCAATCAGTCCAGTGTGTGTTCGAAGATAAAAACTATCTAAATTCAAACAAAGGATTTAACAGATAGGCATATTTATGGACTTCTAGTGTGAATAATTTTTCTTATACAGTAGCAGACAGTAGAGGTGGCTCAAGATCTATAATTGTCTGGAGCCTTTCACCGCTCATGCATATATAATTTCAAGATAATGACAACCACAGGGTCCACCTGTTGTTGCATGGAGTGCTATCCTGCATTCACATATAGTTATATAGACACATGTGTTATATAGACATATCTTCAGTGATGGGAGGGTAGTGTTGCAAAAATTCTGCCCGGATGTTTGAGAGCTGCTAAGTCCCTGAAGAATTACAGACTTAGTGTGATGAGTCAAATCTCTATACTTGCTGATGTCATTTGTACTGATACACCTATTCCTTTACCAAGGAGAGACAAGAAGAAGTGCAACAAGACACAGGTCATTGGCATGCTGTCCATGCAGGGTCAGGAAACCCCAGAAGTAGCATTAGATTAGACCACAGCAGAACAGTTAATCAGACAAAGAAGATCTGATTTATCACACAGAGCCTATCATTTCTGCAGCAGTAACATACATGCACATGAAACCATCAAATACAGCTACCCACCTTCTCTGGCGATGACAGAACGTGATGCTGAATGGAATCCAATAATACCAGCCACATTATCATTAGCCAATATCACTATGGTTACAGTGTCCGAGCTGGGCAGGATTCGACTTCCTCCCTCTGTATTAACAAGACCGATCATGAGGCTCTCGTTGTCCTCTGGTTCAGTATCATCTCTGATTACTATCTCTATTGTCTTCTTCAGGGCACCTGTAGGCAGAGGAAAACGTACAGGAACACTGTTTAAGTACACATGCTAATGTTCTTTTAATTCTCATCACTACTGGATTATCAGATCAAGAACCACAAGACACAGTGGATCACTGACTACTCTAGATTAGGTGGTTGTCACATATAATTAAAACTATTCCAATTATTTCTAATTATTAAGATATGCACATACCATCAAAAACCAGAGTTCCTCCAGTCCCTGTAAAGTCAGTATTTGGTGTGGCCATTCCTCCAACAAATCTCCACTCTACAGTGACAGTTCCCAGATTCCCTCCTCTTCTCTCTATAACCAGGGGAACCACAACCGTTGGCTCTTCTCGAACCTCTAGATAAAGGCCGTCATTTGTAGTGTTGGGACTGAGGCTGTAGATCAAAAAGATGCCAAATGCATCTCCATTCACCCCTATAGTGACAACAGCTTTGTCTGGCTGACCGATTGAGGGCAGGTTCTTCTGAGGCACGGTCAAGTTTATCAGCTCTACCTTCAAACAACACAATAAACCAGTTATTTGTTAAATTGTAACACCAGTTCAACCATAAATACCACAGAGCAACACAAAGTATATATATATATGATTGGATTTTACCTTTAATATCTGTATGGAGAAGCTCTCATCCATTTCAGGGAATTTATCAGTCAAAATTGGGACGGAGAGGTTGGCAACCCCTGATCCATCATCCATGAAGGCACTTTGAGCAGTCACTGGGGTATAATCACTCCCTGCCACAGCCTGAGCACTGAACAAAACAGCAGCTGCAGTGCTGTTTTTTACATAAGTCATAACCTGAGATTCAGAGGTCAGCTGATCAGCTGCTGAAGTCACCCAAGTGCAGGATGGTGGGTTGACGGCTGATGACAGGGAGAAGGCCTGGCAGGCACGCTCCCTTAGACAAGCAGCAGTGCATGCAGCCAGGGGGTCTCCCTGCGCGGTGATGTTAGCTGTAATAAGGGGGCCACTAGATGGAACACCTGGTTTTGGAAGGTTGTAGTACATCAACAGGTTCTGGCCATCAGCCTGGGCCAATCCAACAATGTCAATTTCAGAGGTGCTGTACATGATCTCCAAGCGACCAAAGTGACCCCCTCTAGAATAAAGGCAACAGAGATAATAGAGAAAAGACAGCAGATATGAAAACAGGATTTAATGTGAGTGTGACTATTCCTAAATATAGTATAATCATTATTAAAAACAATAATTACCTCCTGCGGACAGTAATATTCGCTTGAAAAACTCCCTCCAGTGGCTCCTGGATGCGGTAAATGGATTGTTCAAAGTAGACTGTCCCATATGGGTTATCATTGGCAGGCACTATTATGTCAACAGATGTATCAGCTCCCAAGTTTCCTCCATTACTGGCACCAGTTAGTTCCACTTTTATTATCTAGAAAGGACAGAAAGAGTGTAACAAACATTACAACCAAAGATCACTTCAACAGATGTATCATTTCACATAATCACAAAGGCACTTCCACCCTCAGCTTCTTACCTCAGTGATTTCAGGTATATCGTCAGCTAAAATCTCCACTTTAAGGGGCTTCATGGTGTCTCCAGGAGCAAATTTCACTTCTCCTGATGTGGGTATGATGTCCTCTACAGCTAGTTTACCATTGACAGTAGCCTGCCATTGGACTGCCACTGTGCCAATAGTACCAGCATTACGCACAATAGGCAGCGTGACCTCGATAGAGTTAGAACCTGGCTCCTCTATTGTAACTGGAACAGCCTGGAAGACTAGGTAGATATATAAAAATGGAAGAACTCATTAAACAATTTGAAATACAAGGAAATAGTACAGGAAAAAAAGATCATGGAAGACATCTACTAACCAAAGGCACCAAAAGGGTCATCGGAAGGCAGTATGGTGATGATGGCACGTGTGAGCTCCCCCAGAAGAGCTCCTCCAGTAGTTTGGTTGATCAGCTCGATGCGAAAGGTCTCCTCCAGCTCAGGGACCAAATCATTAATGACATAGATGGGTACAGATTTACTGGACTCCCCCTCCAGGAGGACCACATCAGTTGAGGCTACGCTGTAGTCTTCACCTATAAGATTACACACATGCACATATACATATATACAGGGCTAGTCTCACACACATACCATAAAGAGAAAGATTCAAATTCATACTCCATGTAAACTGTACTTACTGACTCTGGCAGTCAAAGGCACTGCTCTGAACTTGACGGATACATCAGCAAAAATCCCTCCTACACGTGTGACATTTATTATGGGACCCACATAGTGTTCAGCTACACTGACAGCAGAAGCCGACAGCTGGAGGACTCCAAAAGCATCGTCACTGGCCTCCACTATCACCTGGGCTACAATGTCAATCTTGGAGCCCAGAGAGGGGGAGTTGGAAACTGTAGTGAACAGTAACAGCACAATTTTTCAGTTAAGTGTACAATGGTTAAAGTATGATTACATCTTAAACTATTTTTTAGCTAAAAACTCTTACTGAGCCTCTCCTGCTCTCCTTGGATGAGTTGAACACTGATCAACTTCACAAACACTGACTCATCCCTTTCTGGATCCTCGTCATCCAGCACTCTAAGGGTGATGTTTGCTTCACTTTGATTGGCCAAGAACACAACAGAATCGAGGAGGGGAACAAAATCCCGCCCCTCAGTTGCTCGGCCCACTCCAGGAGTCCTGTAAGGTTCTGGATCCACCTCATTTAGTGTCCCATACGTGACTCGTACCTAGATGAATCAAAAATAGAAAAATATCTATATAATTTGATACATCCACCACCAGAATCATAAGTGGCTTTCACTTCCTCAGCCCCTATTAAGTTTCTAAATCTTCTACAGTTGGACTCACCTGACCCATCAGGCCTTTCTGTCGCAGGATGGTTAGAGAGACAGTTGAGTCTGCTTCAGGAAGTCGAACAGACCGCGTTGCATTAGCGAATACAAAAACACCATAAGGATCATCGCTGGCAAGTACAGTCAGAGTAGCAGATGTCTTGTCACCCAGACGGCCGTGCGAGACATTGACCAAAGACACAATGAAACTCTCGTCCAACTCAGGGATCTCATCCTGGGCCACACTGATGATGATGTTCTCTGATGTCTGACCTACACCAAAGCTGATGTTTCCAGACCTGCTGATGACCTCCCCCTCGGAGCTGGGATCAACTTCCCAGTACACTGTTACATTGGAGAGGTCACCAAAGGACCGATCCACCTGGGAGAGAACAAAAAAAAAAAAAACATAACACATAGCATAATGATGATCAATCACTCTGCATTTCCTGATATTTAAACTATGTATTGCACTGACCTGCAGGACCACTGAGTCATGTCCATCCTCAGGTTCTGTTCCATTAACAGACAGGGACTCAGGATTGAACTGAAAGACTCCATGGGCATCATCAGATGCAGCGATGGTCACTGTGATGCGGGATGCAGCTCCTAAGCTGGCTGCACAGAAAATTCCAGATCTGTGTTACTATCAAGCACTTCTCACAGGGGTTCAGGTACATTTTTAGGGGTTTCAGTTTGAAGGAAATGAAAAGTACTCATTGGTCAGAGAAGAGGGAAATCTAAGTGTGATCGGCTTTGACAGAAATAGTCCAATAATATTACACACTTTCTTACTAGAAATACGCAGTGTGTAGTGGTTATTTCACAATAGGTGACAGCAATACAAACTTAAAGTAAAATACTGAGGTATCTGAAAGTTCATGTCAACTGCTTTCCCCATCCAGCCTTGTGAAAGTCTATTTACTTTTCCCACATCCCTCTCCTTAAGCACTTCTCACGGGGGTCAGACTATAATGTAAATATCACACACATTAAAGCACACATACATATGCACGCACACACCTACAGATGTGTGAGTGTGAATATGCACTAAAGGTCAAGTGTGGGAAAGAGGAATGGGGAGTAAAGGAGGGGGATACTTACCGTGGTGGTGATAGGATGGAAGGAGGAAGTCATAGTCACTCTCCCCACTACCACTCCCTTCACTATGCAGAAAATGATCCACTGATGGATCACACACGAGGACCACAGTGTCACACCAAATTAGAATCACACCAGAGGAGTAGAGGTCGAAGGGCAAATGGGAAGGAGTGCAGGTGGGTAGTCACATTTGTAAGTAAGGGGAAGCACACAGGAGCACCAAACACAAAACACACAAAAACAGTAGCGCAGAATACAGGGTCAGTGCAGCCTAAATAAAAACAGATTTCTAAAAACAGATTTCTAATAAAATCTTAACATAAAAAAAAAAAAAAAAAACTAAAATCAAAATGTGATTGAAACTATAGCTCAAAATCCTCACCTCCTCCATCAGCATTGTAGAGCTCCACTCTAAAAATCTTGTCCAGCTCAGGGACAGGATTGTCTACAATGGTCACATTGATGAACCTGAACCTGTCCTTTGGAAGAAAGTCCAACATTCCCTCTGAATCCTGCAAGTGGAATACAGTGAACAAATAGGAAACTAGGGAAGCAGTCAAAAGGTAATTTATCTCTATCTGCTTGTTTTTTTTTATTTTTATAAATACATCACCAGTGTCTATGCATGCATCAGTAAGATGACAGACATTAGTGTAAACTAACCTCATAGTCTTCTGGGCTGGATGCTGTGAAAGGGGTTGTCCTGTAGCCTACCATAATCCTTCCATGGGAACCTTGGGCTCTGGCGACTCGCAGACGAATCTGCCCATCTTCCTCGTTAACTGTGATGTGGGCTGGTTCTAACGCTGGAGTGATCAAACCTTCCTCTGGAAGGCTTGGCTGAAACTGCAGCAGACCTGGATCAGGGAAGGGAGTGTGTTTGTGTGTGTGTGTGTGTGTGTGTGTGTGTGTGTGTGTGTGTGTGTGTGTGTGTGTGTGTGTGTGTGTGTGTGTGTGTGTGTGTGTGTGTGTGTGTGTGTGTGAGAGAGAGAGAGAGAGAGTGAATGAAGAGTGACGCACT
>OMNN01050242.1:0-24324 GCA_900302755.1 Chromis chromis
TTTACATGTTGACTGAGGCCAAAAAACCAACAACTGCAAAATAAATCTTTATAGGTGCAGCTGTAACAGTTTCTACAAATGTTTAACCACCATGAAATCTTCATCAACATCAAATATACATCAGTGATCAGCAGTTTGTGTCAGTGGTGGAAGTTGAAGTATAAATATCAACAGATTCATAACAAAAGCTCAATTAAAGGTTAAAGTCATCAATTAAAAAGTTGTATTGAAATACAAAATGTCAGTTTAACTTGTTATATTAATCATGTGTGTTATTGGAAAAATGCAGCATTTTATGATTGTTTCACTCCAAAATATGTTCTTGTTTCTCTGAGTTTGACTCAAATGTGAGTTTAAGGTGTTCCTGTACGAACATAAACAGCTTTCTACAATTTCATTTAGCAGACACTTTTATCCTAAATAGGTAGGTAGGCAGGGCAGCATTAAGGACCTTGCCTAAGGGTCCTCACTGGATACCTGCGTCCTGACTGGGATTTGAACCACCGATCTCCCATGCCAAGGTCTGGGTGTTAGTCACTGATCTATCCAGCTACATATCCAGCTTTGAAGCAATGATATTCTGGATTTTTTAGTGAAGAAGGAGCGGTAGATGTTACTGTAATTTTCTCTTAGGTCATTAAATGTTTTGTTTTGGATAAGCAGAGTAGTTTAATGTCTTTAAACGTGTCTGGTAGTATAGTAGATTGTTGAACTTTCCCTAAATGTTTTTAAAGTCAAAGAACAATATAAAGATTAAAGATGTCATACTAATAGAGTAGTTTTTTATGTATAGCAAGTCACCTATTTATATAGCACATTTAAAAGTTCGAGTCCCTGGACTGGCAAGAGGTTGAGGTGGGAAAGTGAGAGTGACCACTTGTCCCAGTCACCACCACTGTGGGCCCTTGAGCAAGGCCCTTAACCCCTGACTGCTCCCCGGGCGCTGCACCGCGGCAGCCCACTGCTCCTAGTATGTATAGTTAATGTTAACTTTGAATAGGATGGGTCAATGCAGAGAAGGAATTTCAATAAAGGTTAGATTATTATAAATCAATCAAGCCCCCTGCTGGCTGTTAGAGAGAATGCAGGTTTAAGGCACTCTGTCGATGCCTCTTGCTGTCTTCATCAATACTGACCAAAAAAACCTGAACAACCAAAAACACAAATTGTTCATTTTTTGCTACAATCTATTAATGGCTACAGTGTAGTATACTACTATATGCAATATAGTTAATGTAGTATAATGTGAACAAACACTGAGTGATGTTATTTTATTGCAAAATTAGACTTGTGAGAGTTAGAAGTGCTGTGCTTATTCAGTATAGAGCTGTACTTACAAAAGCATTTGGTTAATATAAAACCTCCATTTTCTTCCATTTAAAAAAAATGTATTATTAATATTATTATTATTTTACTTTTTAGCACCAAGTTGTATATATTGGACTTTCCCCACTCGTGATTGGCAGAAAGCATCCAAACATGCTCAGCATCAGCTTTATATTCGCCTGTTACCTAATGAAACAGCCTTTTCTCAGGCTTGTCTTTCCTACAACAGCATAGCAAATCCACTAGTTCACCACTCACAGATGATGAACAGCACATACCGTACATACAAGCATGTCCTTGTAACCAGTTTGTCGCTATGAGAATTATTCATGGATTGCAGTGATGCATCGGGGCGTTTGGATGTCATGGAAGTATTCGTTCAGTGTCTTTGGACTAAGTGGTGTTAACACAGCTGAAGTGAGGACAGCTTGTTTGTGATGCGTGGAAAATGAAAAATCGACTCTATCAGGAAAAGCAGAGCTCGAATGTTCAAGGCTGAATTTGTTGAAAGGATAAAAGAATGAGCAGATGAGAATTGGTGAATGTGAAGTCTTGAGCCTGAACAGCGATCGCGCTCTGCAAATTCTACACACCATATTTATATGACATTCTCACAATGTGGTTACAATGTGCCTATATGATACATTACCTTCTGAGCAGCAGTGGTGCTGTTTCCTCTGAAGCTGGAGCAACAGAGCCAAATCTTATCATCACATCATCAACAAAGCTCCACTAAAAAACAATCCGACAATGATCTGACAGGGAGCAGACACACACAGTACAATCAAATATAACTCGTTTGTAATCAATAAATCTCAAACATGTGGCAGCTCTGTTGGATTTTCTTTGGTCAATCCAGATTTGAAGTTCTCAGGTTACTTGCATGTGGAGGCAGCTGGTTGTGTTGAAAAAAGTTGGCTGGACTGATTGCGATCATATGAATCATATTATGTTCATTCTTGTGTTGAGAAGATGTGATGGGTGACAATTTTATGAAAAGGCGTCTTTCTGTTATCAACCTGACAAAAATGCATGTAGGTGTGAGAATGGCGTGTCCCAGGCATGCAGGCACTATTATGTATTTAATTATCTAATGCATTATTTATGTATTATAATCAATATAAAACTGTGATGTTGGAGTTTCTACCCAGGGAATTAGCTCTTGTAAACATTAGCTGCTGGGTGTTTTTACTAGGACAATGATCGACTGGTGCACAGAAAATGATGTTTCCAAAATTTCTGTTGTGCTATTTTCATTTGTAAACCAAAAAAATCAGACACCATAATGTAATGCAGCAATTAATTCTACGGTTTCAGTGAGGAGATACTAACAGAGAAGGGCTAAGGCGGTAATTTAATGACTAACATTGAGCTGACAAGTTGAAGAGATATGCAAGCCTTTGGCAGTTCACCACTTTGGTTTAGACTTGATGGATTGCCATTTTGCATGAATGCTCTTGGTCCTCATTCTAAGTGTCCCCATGAACACCCGCTGTTGTTGTTGGGTTTTTTCTTCTACAACCACCATCAGGTTTTCATTTGTGGTTTCTCAGCGCAATGTGTGTCTCAACAACTACTGCTACAATAGCTATGAAATTTGGTTCTGCAACCTGTTAAGATGACTTTTCATCTAACACCATCATCTGGTCAACATTTCAAGTTGTCCAACACTGATTCATGTCTACGAACCTGCAAAACCAATGACATTCCCACCATCCCCAGCTTTACTTATGCCTGGACAATAACACTTCATAAATACCAATTAGAAAACTCAATGAACTCAATGAAACCACATAATGAAAAAGGGGGCTGCACGGTGGCTCAGTTGTTAGCACTGCCTCCTCACAGCTAGAAGATCCCTTCACGTCCCGGTTAGGACGCCTGGGATCTTTCTGTGTGGAGTTTGCGTGCTCTCCCTGTGCAGCGTGGGTTTTCACCAGGTACTCCGGCTTCCTCCCACAGTCCAAAAACATGCTGAGGCTGATGTTAATTGATTATTCTAAATTGTCCGTAGGTGTGAATGTGAGTGGTTGTCTGTCTCTATGTGTAGCCCTGTGATAGACCGGTGACCTGTCCAGGGTGTCCCCTGCCTTTGCCCGAGTTGGCTGGGATAGACTCCAGCCCCCCCGCGACCCTACAGAGGATTAAGTGGTGTATAGATAATGGATGGATGGATGGAAGTTATTTAATGGAACTTTAATCCTTAACTGTACAATGTAAGAACAGCATGTTTTGTTTGTTTGTTTGTTTGTTTGTTTGCTTCTGAAAGCCTGGAACATTAAATAAAATGGAAATAGTTCAGATTATCTTTAGATTTAATGTTATTTTATGTAGCATACTTATTGTTCTGTAGTTGTTGTTTTGTGTTCCTGCCCAGGGACAACATATGCAAATTAGTTGCTAGCTAACTCTGGTGCAACTGATTTAAATTGTGCACTGTGCCTGAAAAAATAAACAATAGAAATGCATATCTTGCGCACACTTTCACACACATTCCCCAAAAGAGAGTGACATGTTTGCTATCTTTGGAAACTTTAAGATCTCCCCTAACTCAAATTAAGTTCAGAGGATTTAGACAGGAATTCGGGGGTTTTAAAGATGGTAAATCTTTTTAACCATAGGATTCATCAAATAAGTTCACATTTTGCAGGTTGATTATGATATCATGAGGTGTTTGCTGTTCTCCAGTGGTGTGTGAGGCTCAGCACAGACAAACAAAACAGATGTGTTTAAAGTACAGGTCAATACTGTGAGTCTTTCTGTCTTTTTGCTCATTCTCTTTATTCATCGTCTCAAACATTGGCAGTCATGGATATTACAGTAACAGCAAGACTGGATGTTGTGTTGATGTAAAAACAATGACGATGATGATGATGTCATCAGTGGTGGATGGAGATGAAAAAGAGCAAAAACTTTGAGGTGTTTTCACCGTTCTGCAGCCAACTTCAGCAGACGAGGTCTCTCTCTTTCACATTGATTCAACTTTTTCTCAATTCTGTCATTCCTATTTTCTGTCTTTCTTTCATTTTTCCTTTCTTTTGTGATGTTTCCTTTGAAAAAAAAACAAAAGTGCTGTGACCAACTGACACCAGTGAGCACCTGAAGTCCAGTCCCAGATCCTACTTTGACTAGCCGGACCAGCGGAGCTGGAGAGCTGGAGGTTGTGGAAGAAGAGGAGGAGAAGGAGGGATGGAAGTGCAGGAGGAGGGAGAAGAGGAGGAGATAAGGAGGTGTGAAGGAGGCGCTCCCCTCTCAGTGCTGGATCCTCCTGATGGACTGAATCTGGGGAGTCTGGGCGTGGGAGCCAAACTCACGGTAACACTTGAACTCTCCTCCGTGGCAGTCGCACTCCATGATGTACTGGTGGCCACGGTATCCAGGGAACTGGTAGCACACAAAGCTGCAGGAATACACAAGAGAATGCTATTTAAATATACACATGTAAACACAGCTAAAAGTAACAATGTGAGTAGCCACAGGCTCAGAAAATGGATTCTTGTGAAGTATTTCCAGCCAGTATGTGTAGCTCGGGTGTGTAGAACTTCAGTTTATATCAAACATGCACTTACGCTCCACTCTGGATGTGGATGGATCCAACCTCGTTGTTCATCCAGCCCATGGCCTGCAGAGAGGGGTAGTCATCACACAGCTCGAACTGACGACCCATCATGTTCTCCATCTCAAAGATGGTCATGCGGGACTCCTTGTGGTTCTGCACAAAAGAGGAGAAGGAAAGGAGGTTTAGCACCACTTCAACTTCACTTAAGTTAAAATCAGCTTTTAGAGTGACTTATGTTAAACCTACAGCACAGCAGATGGGCCTGAAGGAGATCATTCTCTCGATGCGGTAGGAGTTGCTGCCACTGTAGGCCTCAAAACGAGGGTAGTCTCCCTTCTCCAGGACAAACTGCTGGCCACAGAAGCTGGAGTGCTCATAGCCCACCCAGCTGCAGGTCACAGAACAAGGAGTTACATAGTTAGCATACTCTTTAGGTCCCACAAAATCTAAATAAAAGTTGCTCCATTATAGCTTTTAAATCATCTCCAAAAGTAATCAAAAGCTGTCTGGATACGTACGCGCCGCACTCAACCTTCAGGGAACGGATGTTCTCCATGCCACACTCCATGATGTTCTGGCAGCAGGCGGTGAACTCCATACGTCTACCCTGGAAGTACTCCTGATCGTACACGGTGATCTGTGGAGCACAAAAGAAAACACAAAAACAGGAAGTGAATACAGCTGAGTATTTAAATACAAGATATATAAAACCACAGTTCCTAATCATGCAATGAAACTTCTTTTGGTCCTAGTGGTCATGAGGAGATGTAGTGTGAAGCATGTGCTTACCTTCCAAGGGCCCATGGGCATGGGGTTTGTCTGAGCCATGTTGTCGTCTTTTTTTCAGCAGTACCTGTGGCGAACATACAGACAGTCAAAACTAAGAAACAAACCAGTGCAGTAGTACTACTGTTTTGTTCCTTTTTCAACCAAATGTTGACCCATTTGTCATTCTGGCAGCTACTCTAAATGACATTAGCTGTTTCTAAGGTTTGTACCCCACTGTTTACTGTGTTGCACATTAACTCAAAGGGTTCTTACAACAGACTACAGCACAAGCCTCTGATCTCTGTTTCCATTTTCTTGATTGTTTAAAAATGACTCCCTCATTTGCAGTAAAGCTGGATTCACTCCAATCAGTTCAGACTCCTTGTTTTTAGTTGTTATATTGCATTACAGGCCCAAACTACATCATGTCCACAGATTGGGAAACTGTTCTGTATTGTTAACTACTGGTTTGACCTACCCAAACTGGTGAGCTGTGTGTCGTAGGGTTCCGCTGAACCGTCTGCAGACACAGTGTGTGTGGGGGGTATATATACACCCACGGGTGTCGGGGGGCCGGGGGGCAGGAACGCCTGGACTCATGTCAGCACTTTGCTTTGGACTCCATTGTCTTGTTGTGCGAGCCACAGAGGGGTTAACACACCGACACACAGCGATTCATGCAAACACAAAGAGGGCACAGGGCCATACTGTGTCACATACGCATCTGTAGTAAATCTATACGTTAAGGGGAAAAACAGGGCAGCTTTCCACAGCAGTATGTGAATCTATTAACAAATGGATGAGATGCAGTTCAGTGAGGAAACACTTAATGTTGCTGTTTCCATTGATTTTTAAAGTAAAGCTGCAAGAATTGATAGTAGGATTCATGTGGGATTAAATTCATTAAATCTGATTCATTAATGAGAAAACACTGAAAATACTATCTGTTTATATAATATACTATAATCTGTTTATCATTTTAGTATTTCAAAAGCAAATTTCAGGCAAATGCACATCCACTTTATTGATGAATCACTAGTCAGTTAGTAAAAGTGATATCTTCTTTGAATTATTATTTGATTTAACAATCACACTCACTAACATGGATACATGAATTAGGGGAGATGAAGAGACTGCAAATGAACCTATACATTTTTCCTCTATTTCTAATTGTCTTGTTCTCTGATGTTTGTGGCAGGACACAGTTTTTATTTCTTTCTATCACTTTGTATTGAATTACATCATTTTTATAATCTTGCTTTTATAAAATGTTGTCTGTTTTACTCTGCTATGACATTTTGGTGTTAAAATTATTGCTTTCTGTTGCAATATCATCTTTCTGAGTATCGTCTTTTTTGGCTTGTCTGTCAAAACATGTAAATGTAGTTATTTAAAGGTTCTATGTAAATAAGTTATTATTATTATCCTTGAGTGAACTGAGTTTATCACTGCATTTTGTGCAGCATATTAATCAGATGACTCCTTCTGTTTGTGAAGACTTCAACCATTAGTTTGTCTCCACCCTGTGCTGGATAATATGACAGTGCAGTTAAATATGAACCTAATTTCTCAAGTTTATTGACAAATGGACAAACCGGATTAACACAGATTCAAAAATAGGAAGATGCTGGTCGTGGCGGAAATCTAAACAGGCTGTTTTATTGATCATAAAATATGCTGCAATCCATCAATCCAAAATTCAAATAGCAGCATTCTATCATACATACACTAAACCAGCCCTGGCCTTCTGTCATGCATTTGTCCTGTTTTACTATGTGGTTTATATCTGATTTGTGAATGAAAGTACCTGTTGCTATTTTTGGAAAATCTGCACAACTGAATAAATCAACAATAAAGGTTAACAGGGGGCAGCGGCACCAGCTGAAAGGCCTCATTGGCAGGTCTGGCAGCACTTTGGCATCGACTAGTGAGCTGTAATTGGCAGCTTCACTTTCAGATAGCAGCGTGCAGTGGAGCATCATTACCCAGGGATGATAAAGTAACAGCATGAAAGAAGATTGAGCCGGTTGACCTGTGCATTGCTTTTTATATGGTTGATTGATCTGTACCAGGCTGTCTTATTCTTCTCAGTTTCTAAACACTTTTCAAAAAATTTGACACTATTTATGCCATTTGTTCCAATCATATGGATTTCAATGTGTTTTATACAGTATTTGCTGTCATTGTGTGATAGAATTAGGGAACATAACAGAGTGAGCAGCTGGTACGTACATAACTGAGCGTTCGCCCTCCTCTCTCCTCTTGCAGCACTGAACAATAAACATTTAGGAATGGCTTACTGAGGTCAGCACATTGTCCAGACTCTGTGTGTGTGTGTGTGTGCGTGTGTGTGTGTGTGTGTGTGTGTGTGTTCATGTGCATGTCCATCTAATTTCCTGATTAACTCTAGTACAGAGCAACAGCGAGAGAAAGCGCTACATGTGCATGTATTACAAAGTATATCAGAACTAAAATATCTTTGTGAGCTCATTCCTGATCAAAGTGGATTTATTGAGGTCTGAATGTGAGACAGGACAGGCATATATGTCGGCATGTGTGCGTGTGTGTGTGTGTTTCTGCTGATGGTAGCAGCAGCAGCTCAGACGTGACAAAGAGACGAGCAAACTCAGCAGGCCAATGTGAAGAGCCCACAGTGACCATATAGCCGACTCTCAGTGTGCACATACAGATGTCACACACATCCACGCCACAAAACCTCAGCTTTCTCTACATATGTTTAACAGACACTAAAACCACCTGCAGCCAAATAACCTGCAGCAGCTACAGTGTTTCCCACAGACACACAATTAACAGCCACACAAACAGCATGTTTTATACTAATTACAAAGACCTAAGCTAAAACTTGCAAATCTGTTTAGAAAAGGCTGTCCTTAAAACAGACTTTTACAAGATGGGCTTCTGTGAGTTTTGGATTAATTTTATTTCTCTCATGTTGAACATGTAATGACACCACAGGTGAATTTGGAATACAAACTAAAACAGCTTCCACTTCTTGTCTGACATTGCAGACTCGGGGTCAGGGGGCATCAAAAAAGCAACGGTATAGTGACAAAATGTATTCTTAATTCTTCCTCAGCCACCCAGAAAAGAACAAATTAAAGCCAGCATTAGAAACTTGCTTTGCAGTAAATGCTCACTACCTCTAGGGTGCAACATCACCACACAAACCCTGCCTTTCCATGTCTCATTATTATTAATTTAAGGAATCACTTCAGTCATGTCAAGGAGCCATGTGTGAAACGCTGGTGTAGCTGAAAAACTCTTTCCAGAGTTGCTGCTTGTGGATCTGGAATCTTTGTACACTCTGAATATTTACACAGGCTTCTGTCTTAACTGGCTTTTTTTTTTGTTGTGGCTGCTGTGAACTGCAGTTTCACTTGGTTTGGCACCGTTATCATTGCACACAGTGTCACCGCAGAGCTGCGATGGATCGTCATGTGTGACTGAGATCGCCAGTGAGTCATGCAGAGACTTTATATGAATCAGTAGAGAGTGAAAGAGAGACAGAAATAGGATTAAAACCTTGCAGAGTTGTTTTCATTCTGCTCTCTCCTTCCTCCACTTCTCCAGCTGGGTTATAATGATCCAAAGATGTCTGTTTATGATTCCAAAATGCAAATGTGTGATTCTTTTTTGTTCAAATGATAGTGGAGCTAACAACAGCTGTAGATGTAAACTTTAGAGATTGCAGCTAATTAGAGCTGAATTTATCAAAAATAATGCATGTGATGCATAAAACTGTGGCTGGAGCTCTGATTTGTAACCTTTAATACATTTTTAGCTGAACGTTAGGCGTCTAATTGAAGCACATGCAGTGGTAGAAGTAATATTCAGATTATTTACTTAAGTAAAAGTAGAAATAATACTATAATAAGGCCCGCCAATAAGTTGAAGAGTACTGAGGTAGTAGCAAAATGTACTTTAAGTTTAAAATATGCAACCTTTTCAGTGTTTTAGGGAATGAAAGTCGCATTGTGATCTAAGTGGGAACAGTATAGCTGAAGTCCTAAGAGTGACAGAGTAAAAAAAAACAAAAAACACAGCCCTAAAGGCAGCTCTGTTTATTAAGAGCTAATTATCAAACAAAGAGAGATAGATGGAATTCAGGTTTGTACTTAAAGGCCCAGGAACACTGCATTCTTTATTCAACTGACTCTTGAAACAGAGAGGAGGATTCATCAGAAGAGCAGAGAAAAAGTGCAAAAGTGTGTGTTTGTTCAGTCACTGTCTGCATATCTAAATAACAGTAAATACAGTTACGGAGAACAAATGTCTGGGAATGCTGATCGAACAGAAGTTGACTTTTAAATGTCATGTGTCCAAACTAGTAACTAAACTAACACAAAAAATATCTTATTTTATAGGAATAAATCGTGTTTTTGTCTGCACTGTAGAAAACAAAACGCTTATTGAGGCCACTTTTCTATCAGTGTTGGACTACGGTGACATTTACATGCATCAGCGGTGACTCTTAAGTCCTTGAGACAGTTTATCTGTCTGCATTAAGATTTATTACTGCTGATAGTTACAATACTTATCACTGGGTGCTGTATGCTCAGACTGGGCTGCCCTTCCTCTCTGTAAAGCTTGATAGACAATAGGTTTTATTAATTTATGAAGCTCTTACTGGATTTTTACTCTCTAATATTACTTCATTGCTGTCTGTTAATCTGCGCTCAGATGATTGGATTACACTGCAGGTGCTGGCTGTTTTTACTGAATGTGAAAAATCCAGTTTTACTCACTGCAACCTGGAATAACCTGCAGAATAATAAAAAACGTGATTTATTTTTATGCTTAGGGCAATTCAGGTTGTGAATTAGATTCGATTTTACTTCTAGCTGCTCTTGTTTTAGTTGATTCCTTTGTTATTTCTAAGTTAAATTTATGTTTTTTTATTGATTTTATGGCTACTCATGTTTTACATTTGTGCATCTACATCGTTTGGGGCCTCCATATCTCATTGTGTGAAGCAACATCAAATGGAAAGAATTGTTCTTGAGTTGTTTTTGAGAAATATATCCAGGCTAGTTTGTTTTCACCACTGAACAGTAGCCAAACTGTCAAATATGAAACAAAACAGATATAATCTTGTAAAGGTGTAGTGATCTGTATCGTTTCATTGTGATTATAGACAATAATGGCACTTTGACCATCTGTTTATAACCCACAGGCTGAATGGCAGCGTAATAATTATTATTTTTTGTCCTGTAACACACACACACTGTAAACACCAGCATTGTTTTGAATCAATCAGCTGTTTGTCGTGCGGATTGTTGCGCGCTCTGCTCTCTCGTGGCGCAAACTGTGCGCAGAAGCAGCAGCCGGAGACGCTCCCCCTCCTCGAGGGCTCCAGCCATCTGCCGCCTCTTTTTCACTTTCAAACCGGCACATTATTTCCCACAGACGTCTAGCTTCACTTGACACAACCGAAACAACGTCTCCGAGAGCAGCTGTCTGCGCGGACAAGGCAGCAAATAAACAGAGAACAACAGAAGCCCGCTTTGCGCAACGAGAGCCGCGGCCGCTCGCATGCAACCCGGAGACAGACTGACTGGAGGATCATAAAGACGGAGAGGATTTGAATTAAGCAGATAACGGACAGCAACTCTGCATCCTTCGGCGAGAGAGGGAGGGAGGGGAGGAGGGAGGGAGGCAACTGTTTTGTAGCTATCTTGGAAGCCCTGGGTGAAGAGAGGGGGGAGGAGGAGCGGAGAATGAGCTATTCCTGTACCAGCAGAGGCAACAGCCAGGACCCGTCAAGCGCTAAGAAGCCTGCCGGTAGTAATCCGGCCAGAGACGCTGGAGGCACCGACGGCGGCACAGACAGCACCGGTAACGGCAGCCCGAAGCAAACGATGAGAGTGAAGAAAGGCTGCACCGAGGTCGGGGTCCCGGTGACCACGGAAGAGGACCTGCTGGGGAGCACCGTGATCACTCCGGAGGATGTTCTGGGTCTGCAGAAGATCACAGAGAGTAAGTTGACTGCTGCTGCTGCTGGCTGTGGAGAAAAGAATCAGGAAAGGTGCTCAAATGTGAGAAGCTCCCGTATGAGTCATGGATCACGTCACCACCGTGTCTCCGTGTATTTATGTAATCTATACAGGCCTGTTGAAACACACCGGACCTCTGCTCTGCTCAGGTGCATTTCACCAGCCTGTCTGCAGATGTGCATCAGAGCCTTCTCTGCTGGTATCTGTGACCTGTGGAGGTGTCAGCATGCACAGCTCCTCTGTTGTGTGGAGGTTGTGGCACACAAACGTGGAGGTGGGCGAGAGGAAAAGTAATGAGTGTGCAGCTTAAACAAGTGCAGCCAGGCTGGAAAGTGTGGCTTGATGGAGATGCGAAGGAGTTTCTTCATGCAGATGACAGTTAATTGCTCAGCTCACTGCATGCATGACTCACTGTGCATTTTACTCCATTGAAGTATTTTAGATAACTTGAGTGGCAGGTTTCCATTTGTAGAAGTCAGTGGTCATCATTCAGAGCAGCCTGCAGACTTTTTGCTTAAGGAAAAATAGCAACAAGCTCCATTACTAACGTCCAAGTAGAAATAAGACAAGTACAAAATGTAGTTAAAGTAGCAGAAATTAGAATGATCTTGTTGTATGGGTATAAATTACACGACTGCATTGTTGTTTCTGATGCTTTCATGTTTGAGCAGCATTTTAATGTAGTTTTTAGTTGAGCTGGAGCTAATTTTAAATAAATTTTGTTGTGTTTTTGAATAGCAGCTGAAAATTTGTTTTGTTTTGTAAAATCGTAATCAGCAGACTAACTAATAACTATATTTGTCACATAAATGTGCACAAAAACTACAATATTTCCTCTGACACGTAGTGGAGGAGTTGTATTTCAGTGCATTACTTGAGTCACATTTCTCTCCTCTATTGTGTTGTACTTAATGTCAAAGAAGACATCTGCAGATTACACATCAAACATGCAAAATGTTGCTCTTCTGAACTAATTTTTGACTCGCAAGCTTCGCCTTTTTGTAAAAGCCGCTGCTTACATAGCACCTTACTTAATGCAGCTGTTTTTTTAAATTATGTCACACCTCTAAATCTCCAGGAAGCTCTTATGTGCACGAGAACACCCACATTTATCACCAACTCAGGTCTTAGTTAGCTAACAGGTGACAGCAGGACTTCCGACTATTTAAAGGCCGGTGTAATACCTCACTTACACAACACAGCTCCAATACCAACTGGTAACATGCAAGGATTTCCACACGGCTACTTTAAATTCAACGGCACAAATTCTCTTTTTTCTTTATTTTTGATGCACATTTCACGAGCAGCCCAGCTGAACACATTTCCACATGAGACTGTGAGATGCCATAAGCAATACAATGAGAGCTTGTGTTTCTTCTCCCTTGAACAGGGGTCTCAACCTGCGGTCCTCGATAGCCACAATCCAGCATGTTTTAGATGTTTCCCTCTTCCAACACACCTGATTCAATTGATCAGGGTCATTATCAGGCTTCTGCAGACCTAGATGATGAGCTGATCATTTGAATCAGGTGTGTTGGAAGAGGGAAGCATCTAAAACATGCTGGATTGTGGCCCTCGAGGACCTCAGTTTGAGACCCCTGCTCTTGAAGCTGTTCCAACAGCGAGGACACCTCCATATTTATCCAACATCTATGTCTTTTTCTCCTCTTCTTATTAGTTTTTCGAGATAATACAGAACAAATAAAGTTATGGTGAGTTCTTGCTTGTCTGCTCTTTGGGCACATCCTCTGCTTTTAGTAGTTTCTTATCATAGAACTTGTCCACTTTTAGAATCAAGAGCTGATTGACTTGACTTGACTGTGAGCATGTGTGTGTTTTTGTGCACAACTCTGTGAACTGATTCTGTGTGGGTTCAATGTCCAGCTGCGTACATGAATATCGTAATGATTCTGTCTCCCACGCTGGACCCCGTTATGGTCTTGGAAACTCTCACTTTCCTGCCTCGCGGCGTCATTGCTGGAGGCAGGAGGAGGCATGTGTGAATCACCACAGCAACGTGGATACACGCTTGAATCACTACAGCAACGTGAAGCATCTCCCCCTTGGTTACAGCCAGCGGAGCGTGGATCTCTGTTTCTCCCACACACTTCCTCCTTTCTTCCCTGCCCTGTTTAACAGTGTAGGTGTTGTGTCACTTGGACAGAAGCGGACATATGTACACACATGCTAACACCCGCCTGACACTGTTGTTGGCGGTCAAACAAAGCAGGAAACAAGCTGAGCTCTCTCCTGCGAAGACACAGTCACCGAAGCCCTTCTGTTGTTTTGTGACTCGTCTGTCTCTGTGTTTTTTGTTGCTGCTGCACATTCTCAAGTGGCTGAAATGGATTCTCTCTCTAAGTGGCTTGATGCACAACAGACAACACTCTGCACAGACTTCACAACAACCCCGAGTCTTTTTCACTCAGTCGTTTGAACTTGTTTGGAGCTCAGATGTCTGAGAATGACAGAGGAGGAAATGTGACTTTGTGTGAGATAAATTCTCAGTGTAAAGTTGCCAACAAATAATTTTGTCCTTCATCCATTTGGGAATCAAAGCAAGCTGCTCGGATTCATTAAGATTTGCATAGACAGAGCAGGCTTTCTGCTCAGCCGACTGATTTGATCCAAATGTTCTTAACTGAATCTTAAAGTTAATCTGTCAGCGTGGAGCCTCTGAGAAGCAGCAGAGGCTCCCCTGCAGACACTGTGATTGTGTTTTGTTTCTTGTAGAGGTGCAACTGACGGTGATTTTCACAATTATTTTTTTTTTTCCAATCAATCAGTCATTTTGTTTAGAGCTGAAATAACTTTGACAGACAAAAGAACAGTCAGTTTGCAGGCAAAAACTGTAAAAAACTGCCAAACAATCTCAGGTTCCACAATCTCCTTTAAGAGGATTTAATGCTTTTCTTTGACATGTATCATTGTATATTGAATATATTTGGATTTTTGTATATACAAAACAGTTGAGGACACAGGCTTCAGCTCTGCCGTATTAATTTTGTCCATCACAATTTCTCAGAGGTTGCTGTTATGATTTTTTAAAAATAATTTATTGCTTCAGTTTGGTTATTAAGAACCTGTACTGCACAGCGCTCTCTGACCTTTCTGAAATTTCATGTCACTTGCCAGCTTGCTTATACCCTGATAGAAACTTCATGTTTGGACTTAAGGTGACTGAGTTTTCTCTTCATCTTCAGCAGTGGCAGCATGACATTAGTTCAGTGGAGTTGAGATCATTTCAGCTGACTGGCATCAGTTGTTTCTGATCACATTCAGGCAGGTTTACAGCACAGACATCAGCGCAGCGACATTTAACCAGTAATGATTACGCTCATGCAGACGCTGTTTGTTGCCACAGCTCCCTATAGCAACCCAACCTCCTCCTTATTTGTGGATTTAATTAATGCTCATGTATGTGTTCTTAAAGGGGATTAGCTCCCTCAGCAGAATCTCTGTTGCTCAAAGTCAGTTCTGCCAAAACCCATAAACCTATTATTGGTATAATGTGTTTGTAAGCAGCCACAAAGACATTTGTGTTTATTAATGTGCAGCATTTGTTAACAAGTACAGCCTCTATTAAGCAGATATGCTTTATATGTTTACAGCTGTGAGCTGTCATTTATTATCAGTTAAGGCATCGGCTGCCTCTTATTTGTGCTCACAATTCTAGTTATTGACAAATTCAGCTACATTATAGAGAGTTTAAGACAATTTATTTAATGGTCACGCAGTCATGTGATGTGCCCAATCGATGGGTTTGGCGTTAGATGTAGAGCTGCAATGATTAGTCAATTAATAGATTGATGATTGATTACTTGTAATTTTCCTATAAGGTATTACTTTTACACTAAAAATGCCATCATTCTCTGGTCCCAGATTCTCAGATGTGACGATTGGCTGTTTGTCTCAGTGATTTGAATATTTTGGTTCTTTGGAGTTTTGGTCTGACAAAACAAGACATTTGCAAGCAGTCAATGGAGAAAGTGATGAGCATAAGAAAATGATGGTTTAGGAAGGAGCTGACGTATGACTGTACATTTGGATATCTTGTGGTGACGTTGTGGTTAAACCTGAGCTGGTTAGAAATGTAAAGTTAGAAGACTGTTGTTTTTAAGTTTTCAAACTTGTGTTGGATCCTTTGAGTACTTGTGATTTAACCACTAGCTCGTTTAACTTTCAGTGTGTGAAGCATCTGATTTGTTGCCATGGTTGCTGGCAGTTTAATACAGGATGGAGTAATCAGATTAGCTGCTATGGTTACTAGCATTTTAAAACAATCGTTGCCATAGTTACTAACAGTGTTGTCTAGTCCTTGTGTAGAATTTTAACAGACAACTTCCAGCCAATGAGAAAAGAGTATCCTCTGTGGCCACAGTACGTCTTATACACAATGTTTTAACACTGACTCAGTCAGCATGCAGTAATTACACTTTCACTCATCAGCACCACTTCTGCAGTTTCACTGCTTTAAACGTTTCCTGAGAGTCTTAAAATGAATTCACAGCTGTGAGACGTGACAGAAGCTCTCAAACAAACACCTCTGTGTGAACTGGCCTGTGACCTGTGAGATCTTCAGTGTGAAAGCAAAATAACAGCGATGATCTGCTGGAATAAACTCTGTTTTATGACCCATGAGGTCTGTTAAGCATCCAGAGCTCAAATAAACCTCTTAGGCCTGCAGGCCTGTTAGCAGCACACAGATCTGATGCAGTTAAATGCTCCGTGCTGTGAAGTTAAATGGGGCAGCAGGTGATGAAACCAGGCCAACTTTATTTGCTTGTCAAGATCATTATGAGATTATACAGATGGGTTAGATAATTAGGGAAGTCCAGACACGGATACTTCTTTATTCAAAGACAGAACAACAGAGAGACTTTCACAGACTGATTTCTGTGCTCATGTGACTGTTTAGACGATTTTTCATGCCACAACGAAGCAGGAACTCGCTTCAATGTTGGCAGTGAACAAAGACTCACTGCCAGTTGTGTATAATTAAGTCTGATGTCCTACAATGAACCTCCACCAAATCTCAGGCTCTCCTCCTTCCTTCATCTCCCCTTCTTGTCTTCTGTTCACTGTCCCTGATTTTAAAACCTTCTCTGTTTTTATCACTGTTACCATGACGCTGTGGTCATCAAACGAGATGCGTCACTCCGCTACACCTGCACGCTGTCAAACTTAATCACAGAGCGCTTAGGAGGGGAAATTATCAAGCTGAATTTTAGCAAATGTTTTTGGAACATTTATAGTAGCCTATAAACTGGATGTGTACATTTTAACAAAAATCCAATAATATAGCATTTATATATTGAACTTAATATGCTGCAGTTTGTAGACATTTTGCATAATAATATATAATATATATAATTAACTCAGTGTAGTTAACTGGCTGCCTGCAAGTCAAAAGTCTGATTGTATCATATTTTTGTAACTTGTTGACTCATGCACAGCTTAACTTTACTGAATCATGCAGCTAACTTTAATCAAGAGTCTATTTCTACGCTAACAGCTCTGTGAGGCTGTAAATATGCACCGTGGGGCTTAAAACAAAATGCTCACATCAGCATGCTAACATGATGTTTAGCAGGTGTAATGTTACCATGTTCACCATTTTCCTCCTGTAAGTTGGTGTATTTTACCAGAGCAGGATACTGATATGGAATCGAACCCCTTACCTCAGACCTAAATGTGTAAAATTCATAAATAAACTGAGTAATTGAAGAAAATACATATGAACTTGCAATATAGGGTCAGAGTATGACTTAAAAAGACTTTCTAAAGACTTTATTTGATGCTAAAATATTGATTATTTTCGCCTTGAAGGAGTATATGAAGTGATTAACTCACCAAATGTTGGTGAGTCTACCGAGTAATATCCAGTCAATCAAAAATCACAGTGTAGGTCATTCAGGACTTTCAAGCACTTGTTCTAAAGCGATTTCACCCTGCCCTTCTCCGTCTTCACCGCACACCTGCATCTCTTCATCCCCACTGCTTTACCCCTGCCCCCTCTCTCCAGTGATTAGTTGGATTTGCCTTCATACGAGAAACTAAACCGGATTAGTCCATGTGAGCTGCCCTGGGGATAAGTGCCTTCCTTCTCCCAGCTAACTGGCAGATCTCCCTTTGCTAAAACCGTCCGAAGTGGTCATCTCTGTTGTCATGCATTGCAATGTGCTGGTAGATAATGGCAGATGTTGTTTTTTATGGTCACAAAATGTAATATTTCAGATGATATATACTGAAGAAATCCAAAAAGTTACATAAGTAGCCAGTAAAATATTTATGTCCTGCATTTATGTCTTGCATGTCAGCCAGAAAACAAAAAAAGTTGGTTTTACTGACTGTAGTTCACTGTTATCAGAGCGAAGCATCACACCACATCAGCGTTCAAAAACACTTTAATACGTTCAACAGTATGTTCGGTTCAGCAGCATGTTCAGTCTGTTTCATACATTCAGGTCAGAACAAAACTCAGCTGTAAAACTGCTGTTTTTAAGGTTAATAGATCATTACCTGTTTAAACATGTGGTCTTTGTGTGGTCTTTTAGCTAAACAGACTGGAACACATCATGATGAAGTTTTTTCCTCTTTAGGTTCTTGCATGAGTCTCATTGCATTTCTCTTCCTCCTCTTTTAGCTGCTGTTCGATTTCTATCAGAGAACCGCACCCTTCTCACACGAATAACCATGACACATGAAAAAGGCTGTTTACAAGTAGATCATAGACGTACAGTGAAACGTCATACAGGCTGTCACTCTTATGTTTTTTTAATGATAAATATTGAGGTTATTTATCACTATTTTTGCTTTTAAATACATTTTAAATGCACTTGAACATTTAGAATATTCATCATTTTCAGTTTTTTACCAGTATTTGCAGAATTTTTTTTTTCTGTTAATAGGTTTGTATTGATTTTCACAACAATGCAGGGTACACGTCTACCAATAATGTTATGTTTCCTACTACAAGAGGAGAGTTTCTACACCAATTTACAGCAAACAATATTTAAGTGTAACAAAAACAAGTCACAGTATTTATTGTAGAAAGAGGGGAGAAGAACAGGAAGACATTGCAAATAAGCTGCTGATTTTACAAGTAGTTCCTCTAAATAAGCTTTAAAAATGTATGGTGTGATGTTTTAAAAAAAATTTGATTGTAAACTAAATTTTTGTTACCAATTTTTATTCTAAGTGGCAATACATGCCATACATGTTTAAACTAAAAAGCTTTAAACTGCCTTTAATGTCACATTATACCTTTAATAAGATAAAAAATTGCACCTTTTTGACACTTTAAAAAAATTATTAAATATGTTTCCCATTTCTAGGGAGATGAATAGTTTTAGCTGCAGAAACCTCCAATGATAATGAACCAACCTATCTGCAGCTCAAGGTGGGACACACTGAACTTGATCCCATTATCAGTGTCAGCTGTTATTTTCGCCAGCACGCACATTGTGTTTATAAGCCTTTAATATGGGTTCATGTGCCAGTGATCTGAGACCCTGATACTGGAGGGTTCCTCAGCTCGGTCCTGTCCCAGCGTTAACTGGGTGAACTGCTAAAACAGGCTCAGAACTGTATATTTGGGCTGAATCTGGGTCACATGGAACAGAATGAGTTGAACTGTGGACCTGACCCAGTCTAGCTCTGAGCTGGTGATTCGAGTCACAGCTGCAGCGAAAGTACAGGAAGGATGTCAGCTGAAGGTGACGAATGATGATGGAAAGATGCATAAAAATATACTTATGTGTCATATTATATACAGCACGACTCCCTCTTTGAGCTGCTCTTTGAGTTTACTTTGGTAAATAAAGTGCTAAATATATAAATAATCATGCCACTGCTTCTAGGGCTTTCATCAAGATGTTCAACAGCTCTCCTGAATGGTCCCAAAGTGTTGAGGGATTACTGAGTTATTCCTTACTGAAATATTCTTTCATTTCTATCCTGGTTCTTGCAGTTAGCAGGAAACACTCATGAAGCAGCTACATTGTCGGAGATGTAGCATTTTAATGGAGGAGTTGGTCAGAATAGTAGTCCTTTTCCATCATGCCGTCACTGTGCCACTGCAGCACAAGTAGCTTTCCACACAACAAACGTTCACTACTTCTCTGAGAAGCTGAAGTTGTGCAGCTCGTCTCCTGCAGCTCTTCATCAAACAGCTCACTGTGGCTCCTCTCTCCTGTTGTCGTGAAAATGAGAAATTATTCACTGACAGTAAGGCCTGGGGTCTTGTTTTGGAGACACATTTTGATCATCAATTGCTTAAACTCTGTAACAAATACACGAGTGCATCACAGTAAAAGCCTCCCCACGATTCAAAAGTTTTTAATGTGAAACAGCTGCCGTAACTCAGGTCTGTACAGTAAATAGTAAGGCTGATGCCGGACAGAATATAAACTAAAGTCCATAAAGTTTGGTGTATTTGAACCTTATAGTAATTCACTCCTCTATAAAACAGTTGTGGATTGTTTATTCACACAAAACTGCAGACACATAAAGTAAAACAACCTTTCTTCTCATACACAACCATTATAAAAGACACATCTGTAAAACACTTACTCCATAGCTCTAGGTGTGTGTGTTTGTCTGATCAAAAACCTATTGATTTTACCTCATAAAGGTACGAGGACCAAAACAACACAAAGTGAGTGTTCCATATGTTATTTTCATTTATATTGAAAAATGTGTGGAAACAGTGAGGGGTTTCCAAAAGGTCACACAGTTGGGCTGCACAGTGTTGAAAAAACTGACATTGTGACATTTTGTTTTTCTGGGATATATATGACAAAGTACAGGAATTTTCACCAGATGACTTGAATATCTTTATTTGGACAGAATGGATCATACTAGAATGATAGAATGAAGCCTTTCTCATTTAACACTAGCAAATGCAACCAAAGTAGTTATTTTTGCTTCGGATGGCATTCAGATCTGGCTTTGCAGTCATGATACAGAGTTTTGTGGTGCTGATTTAAATGCTCAAAGTAGACAGACTAGCCATTTTTTTGGCAATGTCATCCTTTCTGTAGCCGAAATATTTCCATACAACTGTCATTGCATTTCATTTTGCAGGAAATCCTACTTTTCGGTGCTTCTCTTCTGTTGCTCGGTCATTTTGCTGTTCACACGTGGAGTCCGCATGTCAAGAAATTCGTCCTTTTGTAAATACATTTAAAACAAAAAAGTATCCAGTAACCCTTAAATTGATAATGGAAAATGAGAAGTGTCTGACTTAAAATCATGATGTGTTCGAGTTCTTTTGCCCTCACATTGCACCTCCTCTAAGAGACTATTGTGCATGATGTTGCAGCCCTAATTACACACATGAAGAAAATAGTTTCAGCCATTAGGTCGACAATAGAGTCATGTAATTGCGTTGTATTTGCCCTATTTATGCATGCAGTGAGGCATCAACATATCACCAGAATGGAATGTTTGATACCCCTTAAACACGAGCTATTTGTATAAATGAGTTGCAGCTATAAGTGGCGGGAACACAACACTGTAAATGATGGGCGCTGCATTTGTTCCATGATGAGAACATGAAGTCTGAGGTCACTGAAGGATCTCTTATAAACCTGCTGACGGTGAAATTTGAAAAAGTGGTTTGCAGACTTGCTTCCTGTTTCCAGCGGCTGAGTGAAGACTCAACAGCTCAGCTTTGTCTGCTAACAGTAATTTTTGTCTGTTGCATAATTCAGCCCCGACTGCGGTGACCACACACTTCGCTGCACACTTTGAATTCACATTAATTTGATCTGTCCGACAAAGACACACTGAAAGCTCGGGACATGTTCTGTCTGGAGGTGTTTTTTACTATCACGGCCCAGAAGGAGATCTGAGTGTGATGAACTGCTGACGGCTTCAGTGGTTTCTAGTAGTTGTCCTCAGATGGTTGTGTGTCTGTGTGTGTGTGTGTGTGTGTGTGTGTGGCCTGAGGTAGCAGACTGCTTGTAATTCACTGCAAAACACTTCAGGTTTTGTGAGGCAAAGTCAGAGCGCACAAACATGCACAAAAAGGACACTGACACACACAGACAGTCTTGCACACACAACAAATCCATTGTCTCTCATTCAGCCTCATTGTCCTCATGAGACTTCATTAAGAGGCTCAAAGGTAACTATTAGCACCAGGTTAACAAAAGGACGAAGACAACAGCAGCTGTGCTACAAAAGCTTATTTTACACACATGTGCAGCTGAAATACACACACACACACACACACACACACACACACACACACAAACACACACACAAACACACACATGCAGATCTGGTAATAATGGTACCACTCCTTGCAGGCGCAGATATTGTATGTTAATTAAAATGATGCTGAAGGTGTTTCATTGCCTGGTGTGTGTGTGTGCGTGCGTGTGTGTGTGTGTGTGTGGAGGCAGTTTGGATCTTCAGGTGTTGTGCGGCATTAAATGGAGCGCTGTCTGCAGAGCTGATGGCTTCGGAAGAGCCGACCTCAGCATTCAGACTGACAGAGGAGCAAAGGCATTACAGCATCACAGCGAATCACATCAGCTCTGTCAGGAATGCTCACCTCACGCTGTAAATGGAGTTGACAACATGCTGGGACTCCAGGGGGGTATGGCTCTACTTTGGGAGATGCTCCACACATAAACATAAAAAAAAATAACACGCAGAGTATTGTGAATAATCCCACAGGAGGGATTAATGTAGAAATAAACAGGCTCAGGCTCCAGCTTGGTAACATCCTTATCCTGATTGATCCTGACCAGCGCATTATCTCATTTACATTTCTCATGTAGGAACACTGATGAACTAAACTAATAATAATAGATGGACAATTTTAACCGATATTTAGTCGTTTTCCTGGTCAGTCTGGCTGCTAGAGACAGTTAAACCTCCAATAAAGTAGTTCTTTGGCTGTACCATTTCATCACATTTTAAAATCCATGTTCTAGTGGTGAATAAACCTCTAAAAACTCATCTCTGTGCATCCAAATTCTATATTTTGAAGTTTTTCTTCAATGAAAATAATCTCTTAAAGTCTTAAAATAGCTTAGATGTAATTCTAAAAAAAAGTGTAGATCTATAAAGTCCCAGCCTCTTTCTACATGCAGCCCTCCAGCTCGAGCACACCAGCTCACCCATCACTCTCTTGGAACACTGCACAACTGCTCTACATTACACAATTGTAATGCAGCCATACATGTTAAAACTGATTCTGAAGAATAAAAATTACACGGGAAGTCCCACCCTGAAAGCTGATGGTATTAATATCCTATGGTTTGTTATGTATCAAACCTTGGCTGTCAGATTCCATGGTTTTGAAACTGTCATTGGTTTGCTGCAGCTTCAAGGTGGAAATGCTCAGCCGTGGCGTTGACCACTCATTTTGCTTACCGTGTGTTTAAAAAAACATCATATGGACATGTTAGCAAGGCACAAAACTTGATTTTTAAGTTGATATTAAGCCAACACATTAGCAGAGCAACATTCAACCTCATTGTATCACAACCTGATAAATGTTAGTTCAATATTCACTCTCTTTTAGCTCCATATTTGGTCTCCACCGACTGTGCTGTAAAACTGTAATTTTACAACCAAACAGCTGGAACTCCTTGCAAATCTGCAGCAGGGAGTTGTACATTCAGATTCTAATTCTCTCTAGGTTCATCAGCACAAATGACTCCTTTCACAGTGTACATTGATGATTGGTACACGTCTATAACACATTGCTGAAACATCTCTTCTGATTTGCATCTGCTGTCGTCTTCACGTCATGTAGTTTAAACTGCAGTTTCAAGCATATCAGCCTCCAGCATGTAATTCAGAGTTGGAGATATTGAGCATTTCTCGCCACTGATGTGTAATAAAGAACAGCTGGTGGGTCGATTGGCCATCATTAGCGATTATATCCACCCCTCAGACCTCGGTGTCTCCAGTGTTTTACTGTTTCTTAGAGCAGGCAGATGTGGTGCTGACACAGCAGACACACTGTGTATCCGTGCGTGAAAAAAGACCGTGTCCATCAACGCAAGCTGTTGTAGAGATAACTGCACATCTCTTCACATGGAACCAGAAGGAAAACAGACACTGAGCTAACAGATGGACATGACATGTAATCACACACATTCGCTGATCTTTTAAACTCTGAGCGTGACTCTCTCTTTCGTTTGTGGCTGCTCAGACCTGCAGTGATCTGATCTCAAATCTCTGACACGATGTTATCCTGCATGTTTTATCATTCACAAACATCATGTGAGGTGTGTGGCTGTCTGTGAGAGAGAGCAAGTATCCATGGATAGATGTTGCAGTTTCATCTATCTGTGGTATCGGATCAGGCAGGAAGCAGGAAGTGTGTGCTCTGCTGAGGGACTCTAATAAGCAGTGACACTGCCTGGTAAGGGCAGGAAGGATTAGGGGAATAAAAATAACTCACTTCTCTTTCTTACTGAGTGCTTTATGTGTGTGTGTGTGTGTGTGTGTGTGTGTGTGTGTGTGTGTGTGTGTGTGTGTGTGTGCGTGCGCGTGTGCCTGTGTGGTGTTTGTGAGGAAATGGCTCCCCCAACAGAGCTTCCCATCAAGATTTGTGTCAAAAAATGTTTTAAAATAAGTCAGTACACTTTTAAACAGTTGACAGCTATTTAAAACTGAATTAAACCGAAT
>OMNN01050243.1:0-17561 GCA_900302755.1 Chromis chromis
TATTTGTTTGCATACTCATTTTTATAATTTACTTAAATAAAATGTTAACGTGTTACATTGTAATGTTTGCATTACTGTATTTGCTAACTTGTGTTTCCCAGACTTGTGTGGAACAAAATCTTACCACCTAAATAGATAGATAGATAGATAGATAGATAGATAGATAGATAGATAGATAGATAGATAGATAGATAGATAGATAGATAGATAGATAGATAGATAGATAGATATTCACTAAAGAAACTATATTGATTAAAGTTGTCTAATGCTGCCACCTAGTGGATTCTTTTATCTCTAACTCTCCTTGTGCCTCCAGAACAACTAATATTAGATTATATGTGTGTGTGTTTGTTTCAGTGTGTATTACTTAAGTAAAAGTATTAATACCACACTATTAATATGCTCCATTAGTAGTAAAAGTCCTGCATTCAAACCCACACTTTAGAAAAGGGATGTAAGTATTATCAGTTGAATTCAGCGATCAAATCTATTATAACTTAATATTTCTCCTGCAATATTAAGGGTAGTTTAATATACAGCAGTTCATCACATTGTATAAGATCATTATATGTTTAATATGTTTGTAGTGCTGCTGTCCTGTAAGAACCACCTAAAATGTTAGCTTTTAATCAGCTCAGCCTGTTTTCACCTTTGTGACATGTTAAAGCAAATCCAAGAGGGTTATCAAATACTGTATATTACTTAATAAGTAGTGAGTAAATCAAATCAAGTATCTTTCAGTTTATCACAAACATTCAAAGCAACAAAATTTGGTGATGTACAGTTATCACTGGACTGAGAAGGACATGAAAAATGTAATCTGATGAGTAACTTGTAACTAAAGCTGTCAGCACAATGTAATGGAGTAAAAATAAAATAGAATATTTTTCTCTGGGATTCAGAGGAATAAATCTTACCCAGCCCAAACCCCACATGTCTGATATGGTGTGTATGAAGAGTAACTATTAAATGAGAAGTCCTAGAGTATAAGTATAAAGCTGCATAAAAATGGAAACTCAAGTACAAGTTCCTCAAATTTGTTCTAAAACACAAAACCTGAGTAAATGTACTTAGTTACATTCCACCATTAAATCACAAACATTGAGATTACAAGCTTTGAAGGTGCCTGAATCTGATTTGTTGTAATTTAGTAAATGGCAGCATGTGACTGTTCACGTGATTCAAGTATCGATATATTGTTGTCCTAATTGAAGTCATGTGACCCTTCAGGGGTGTGATTTATGACCTCCATTGTTGATGTGAGGAGGCGTCAATGTGCAAACACTTCACTGCTTATTGAGCCAATCATCAAGTTTAATGCCTCATCTTCAGTAAGCTCCTTCTTTCTGACATCACATGACCTGAGAATTACCTGACAACATGTGTGGTTTTTATCTTTTTGCGTCTGCCTTATGTTTGTCAGTCTGCATTCGGTTTGCATTGGCGCCCTACAACCTGTGAGTCTGGCACTCGCCTGGGAACTGCTGGCTGTGCATTGGACTGTGCGTTATCCGGTGTTTTGATGTCTCGATCGGTGGAAACGCAAGCGACCAGGAAGAGGAAAAAATTGTCACCTCGGCACATCATAGCTGACTGAAGCCTCACACTCCGGCAGCCTCCTCAATACACTTCCAGCATCCACACAATTTTCTCTCTCTCCTGCGCACCAGGAGGCAGCGCGCTGTGGAGGAGAGGATGTGCCACAGACTGAAGTGTCAGAAAAGCGCAATTGTTGTTACACTGATTTCACTTTAGAATTATTATTGATAGCACTATAGTGAATACAATGTTATCTAGCCTAACCAGCGTCTGACATCCATTTTTTCCATGAACCTATTTATTGTGAGTTAATTTTTCCACAAGATCTCTCTGTCCACAAGTCAGGACAAGCTCCGTCTACTCCGAATTGGCGCATTAATGGGTCATCTGGGATCAAACAGACACCTATTAGCCGGACAGCCATTAACAGGTGAGCACCACATCAAAGCCACGCGTTTCTAAAGGACTGACAACATCCACCGAGAGGCTGGGGGGCAGGGGGGGTCGTTGTTTTGTCTGTTAAACAGAGTATAAAATCCTCTGGTAGTCTGCCCTGCCTGGTCACAGGGTCACGGAGACGCATCTGGGACACATTGAAGGAAACTCTGCAGAAAATAAACATGGCATACGAGTTGGATTTTACTGGAATGATGCCGTTTTACGCGGGACAATACTGGCCTGCTGCATGCCTGGATATGAGCAACAACAACAACCATTACGCACAGGGTTCCAGCAGAGGTGAGTGAATATTACAGCATATATAGTTATGATAGAAAACAACGCGTGCTCTTATTATATTTTGGCTGCTTATAAACTTGTCCATCATCCTTGTAAGTCGCTTTATGGTTACCCCTCTCCAAACTGAGTTTATCTCCGCAATCATGTTGTGTTTAATTCTAATTTAGAGACATGTAAACGTTACATAAAAACTAACTTCTGTCCTCTCCTGTAGTGCACCACGATGCTCCACACAGGATCCACTCGGAGACCCAACGCCGCCGAAAGCGCACGACTTTCAGCAAAGCGCAGCTGAGCCAGCTGGAGAGGGCCTTCCTTGTCACCCAGTATCCGGACATCAAAATGAAAGAGTCTCTCGCCTCTGCAACCGGACTACCGGAGTCTAAGATTCAGGTATGACATGTTCATTCAGATGCGTAATTTGGACAACGCCCAGGTGTTTTGATAACAATAATCTAATCACAACGTATTCTATCCAACAGGTCTGGTTTCAAAATCGACGCGCCCGCTACTTCAAGAGCAAGAAACCGTCCAGAGAGGTCCCCAAACCCTCCACAGACCACCGTCACCCACTGTCCGCCTGCACTGCACCATACAGTCCACCGTTCACTCAGCCGATCCCGTCTTTCCTTCCTCCTACTCCCAGCCTACCGTCCCCAGCAGGATACACAGCTCCCAGTTTACCTCAGACCACCAGACTCTCAACAATTCTGGACAGCCAATCTGCATCCAGCCTCACAGGAGGCCCCCGAGACCACTACTACCAAACCCCAGACTTCACCGATTACTGCCAAGACGTGTTTCCACACAGTGGGCTCGGTGAGTGGGATTTGCCAGAGGGGTTAGAGGCTTTCCTCGGAGACGCTCGGGGATCTCAGCCGGTGGGAAGCCGCTGTGCTGCAGCTGAGCCTCCTGGACCCGGAGAGGGCGTCCAGAGTCAGCCGGACCAGCAGGGCTGCACGGACGACCTGTCCGATCTGAACCTCCAGAACCTGATGGGCGACTTTAACCTGTCGAATTTGGACATTTCTGCAGTAATGACTGCTTATCTTTTGAGCTGACTGACAAAAGAATAGATATTTAAAAAACTGAATGTAAAACCTCGCTGTAAATAGACTTAAAGTAGAGTATTTATGCTGAGATTGCCTCGAAGAAAGGAAGAAGGAAAATGTATATTACAATAATTTAATTAACATATTGTATCACATGATAATTACAAATAAACACTTTTGTGATTTACACTGCCTTCGTGTGATCTCATTCATAAGGTCTGTTGCCGTAGTCGTCATCACGTGGCGCCGTGGCTTAGTTGGTTAAAGCGCCTGTCTAGTAAACAGGAGATCCTGGGTTCGAATCCCAGCGGTGCCTTTTTGTGGGTTAAATCATTGTAAATGTTACAATTTAGATATCCCAGCTATTTAAAACATTTCGCTGTTGTAACATGTTTTAACTGAAATAATGTTTTTTTTTATGACTCCTTCCAACCTGCCCAGCAACCTTTACTGCCCAGCGTCCTTCAAACTAAATCGACATAAACATACAACACTTTCACCATATTATATAGTTAATGGACTATGTGAGATCTTTAAACAAAAAGTTAAGTCAACTTACAAGCAGCTGCATGAATGGTGATCTTAAGCGCACCTTAACTCGAAACTTTACGTTAATTTCAAACGTGGCTCAGCAGCCAATCAGAAGTCGTCCTCGTCGGCGCTAGGCAACAGCTCAACACTGCCGTCAAGTGTTCACGTAAAACATGTGCTGTGAACATAAAGGCCTTTAAAACCACTGAAGTCATTTCACAACATAACCAGACTTACAGCAAGAACAAATACAAAACTCAAATGCAACAAAACAATAAGTTAAAATTACAAAGTAAACAACCTTCATTAAAAATTCCTGTAAATAAATAGGTAAAACCAAAACAAGACTATAGGATTTATAATATGTCCTCTGTTGCTAAAAGTGGAACTGAGTAGCTTGTTTTTATTGTATCTGTGCAACTTAATGAATGCAAACAGAACATGGTGATAAAAAAAATGCAAAAAATGATGGATTACATGTAAAAAGATATAGTTAGCAAAGCCAGGGTGACCAAATGTCCTGTTTACCCATGTCCTGTCCTGACTGTCCTGATTGTTTTTTTTTTTTTATAAAGTGATGAACATCTCCTGGTTTTCATTGTTTTTCACTGGGCCACTAAATTGACTGGCACTAGAGTATCATTTGAGTATGTCATTGCCGGGCCGTGTGTCCTGGTTTTCAGTAATAAAACCAGGACAAAATATGGTCACCCTAAGCAGAGCTTTTATTTTATTATAAATTCTAAATCAGCCTATTGTCCTGTATGAAAAAGAGGTGTTTAAAACAATAAAACCAATCTTGGATGTTGTCAGTTTAGCAGCAGATTCAGGGTCCTGCAGTCTGCTGCTTTGCTCTTTCAAAAGAATGACATTCTGGTGTCATAAAATCAAGTGTATAGCCATTTAGGCCATTTGAAGCATGTGTTTACATATGTTTAGGATTATATTTGTAATATGTAATGCATAGTATAGTATAGGAAATATGCAATGTACCAAGATGTAGAAAAATCTATAAGGTAAAAAAGTAGAAAAATACTGTGTGCAAGAAAAATACTTGCCTGTCTAAAATCTTAAAATAACAAAAAAGAAGAAAAAATGAAAACATCTATATAAACATATGGATCAGTCAAAGAATATTTTAAAATGCACGTGAAAATATCTAATCACATAAACTCAATAAAGATAAATATTCAGAAGGCTGAAAAATCACACCAAGTGAGGAATATCCATGTGTGAACTGTCCAAGACAGCTTTGTGAACCTCACTGCATCATTTTACCTGCTCAGAAGCAATTCAGCAATTCAACAGCATTCAGGACACAAGGCCTAGTGAACAGAAACCGTTTAGGTTTTTAGATGTAAACATGACATGTAGCTCCTGAATGTGAGGGGAGAATCAGGTGACTGAGATACATTGGTGGGCCTTTGAACCACATTGGACAAGGTTAATTATTGTATTAAGTTAATGCATGAGTTAGTTGCTCTTTAGACCAGCCCAGTCTGTCTGTACTCTCTGCTTTGTGTACAATACACCTAAAAGTGCACTGAAGATCACAGACTCTACATTTTCTTCTTCTCTGGTGTGTAGAATAAATTAGTGAACGTGGTAAGAAAAAATCTCCACCACACTGATCAGACTGAAGAGGTCAGCACAGGATCAAAACAAGCTTTTATTCTTACAGGGATGCAGACAAATACATTGACCAGCAGAGGGCAGTGTGTCCATGTGAGGGTGTGTGTGTCACCATTCATGAAAATACATTTGAGCTTTAGAACCGCAAAGCATTTCACTGTTTCACTGTTCGTTGATTTAAAGGGTGAAGGTCAGAGTTTTGTTTAGGTCTGTGTTAGGGTTAAGCATGTCAATGTGATGCACACCTGCACACACAACATTGACATTTAAAGTTAAATCATTGCACAATTTCCATCTAAGGAGCCATTTGAAGGGTCTTTATAATGAACTAAATGCTGAAACAACAAATATAAGTGGTGCTATTGTTATTTAGCTCACAAGACATGTGTTTGAAACAGAGTGGGTTTCTCTGTATTCCCTCAGCTGTCTATCTCTTCTCTGCTTTTGATGCATCCGGTGTCTCTTCATGCTCGCAGCCCAGCCAGTATTTTGCAATGGATCGTGGGTACGGAGGGAAGGTGATGTCCACATGTTTTGTCCGCAGAGCCACTCTGTAGTATTTATCTGCCACAAACAGAGAAGAAACACACAAGGTGTTAGAGGAAGAATGAAGAGGATCTTTTGTGTTCTTGTTTTAAGTGTAAATCTGACTTATATGCAACAATGACTCCATGTATTCATACCTCCCTTGAAAAAGTACACATTCTGAACAGGGGTGCGTTTGTACTCCGGTGGGATGCTTTGTTCAATGTTGTAGTCGACATAGTCAAACAAGTCATCAAAAGTCCATAAATCATCAAACACGAAGCGGCTCTGCCTCCTTTTATGTCCACGTTTCTTGCTGGGTCTCCTCTTGCGGCTGGGTCCCCTCCTCGGTGGAGGAGAAGATGGAGTGGGTTTAGGACTGACGGAAACTCGTCCCACCATGGCAGCATCTACAGGAGACCTGATGCCATGCCAGTCCCTGTTGATGATATGAGGGCCTCTGTTGTGACTGGCCACTGGAAGGGGAGAAAAGACAGAAATCATGCAGATAAGAAAATAACAAGAGATGACATGTAAAAACATAATAGTTGAACCTTACAGGTCCTTCCAAAAAAGTCTTCGAAGAGATCCTCAAATGTTTGGTCACAGAAGAGGTCAGTGTATTGTGTGAACAGCACAGACGGGGAGGACTTGCTCATCTCGACACACTCCTTATGGGACGGCTGCTGCTTGAACTGATACCGGTAATACTTATCGCCTGAAGGGAGACAGAAACACATGTTGTTTTGACACGTCACCAAGAAAAAGAGGTGTTTAAAATAATAAAACCAATCTTGGCTGTTGTCAGTTAAGCAGCAGATTCAGGGTCACTGAAGAATCAGGACCCCAAAGAGGTTGCAAAATTAACTGCAGGAATCACAAGGGAATTAGGAAAATAACACATTTCATATCACACAAATTGGTGTTTGTGATTCTGACTTTTTTCCAATCTTTGCTTTTTATTATAAATTGAAACATGGTTTAGTTCCCTATCCCTGTAAAAATGATTTAAGCACAACACTCCTAATTGCTTTAACTGCTGAGTCATATGCAAATCGAGTTTAATCAATTTAAAAGTTCGTGAGCGAAGAAGATTGTAAACTCCAGACAACTGCAAGGTTTATGGGTCACAACATGCTTTTGAAAACTGGAAAATATCACTAACTTCTACACAAATACCTTTGAAAAAGTAGGCTTGCTCTTTGCCACGGTGACTGGGTGCTGGCACAGCAAACGCAGCATCAACATCATTTGGTATGCCGTCGAAGCCGACTGAAATTTGTCGTGGATAGTCCTCGTCCAAGACATCACCATCAAACCTCCAGTACTGGTTCCCCTGAGGAAGAACAAATGTAAAACCCAGAGCAGTGAGGTCTGATAGTGCCACTGTGAGGAGCAGGTTTGTGAGCTCCGTTGAAGATTGGAGTACTGAAATATTTTAAGTGAAGTGAACAATTAACAGGATTCTTTGGTTTATAGTACGTTCAGACATCACTGCTGTGCCTCTAATGATTGCTTTGTAAGCTGAAGGCCGTATTAGCAGTGTCATAGCATAGAAAACTACACAGAATCAACAAAATGACTAATTACAGAATGTGTTTCAGTAATGAAGACTCTACTGGATGTATTACAAATAACAAAGAAAATATCAGAGTATTGTCAGAATCAGTTTCATTGTCAAGTGGATTTAAAAAACACAGCAGGTCAATAGACAGGAAGTACTCCAGAACAAATAAGGAGCAAGTGTTACTTAGTGTTGTAAGTCAAATAAATAAATAATTCACAATAATAAATAATATTCGGTCCCAAAAATTGAATTAGGCTCCCATAAAGTATTTATAAAGTATTTCAAACAGTCAGCATTATCTGAAATCTCAGCATATGTCAGCCCTATGCAGTAATTACAGTGTAAAACGTTCATTGTGAGTTTAAAGAACATTATTTCTGTGGTGTTTTTCAGAATTTTCTTATATTCTAATCATAAAACAAAAGTAGAAATCTTACTCCGAGGCCTACTTTAAGAAAGAATTACTTTATCCTGTATTAAACTGAATTAGACTTCACTGGAGACGTGATTCATTTGTAATATTAAGCTGAACTAATTTCCTACAAGTTCTTACTCATTACACACAAAAACGTAGCCCTTGATATTATTATAACACTGCATATTCGTGCACGATTGAGGTTTTAGGATTTATTGAATTAAGAGTTTTGTTTCGTTGTTTTCACTGAATTATGATACCAGCTTGACAAAAACACTCCCTGATCCTAGACTCCAGCCAGACAGAAGGTTCTACCTTAAAGATGTAGGACTTTCCCTGGCAGTTGATGCGTGTAAAAGCAGCGCTGATGGGCCCCGAGATTCCCCACACATCCTCGATGAGTTTGGGGTAACCAGGAAGTACGGACCTTTCATCCAACTCAAAAAAATATTCACCTACAAAGAAAAGCAGGTTTCAGGCTCAGTGTTCGTGTCAGTATTTACCACAAAAGTCTCAATTCAATTGAAATAATATGAATTATTGAATGACACAAAACACCAACACAGAAAACAGATTTTAAAAAATGTACAGTCTGCATTGTGTTATCCAATTGAGTGTCCAGATCTGAGTTTTTAATGTCTGTAAATCAGTATGTCTTCCTTTTTTGTGGGGAGTTTTTCCCATTTTTATTGAGAGAGAGAGACAGGGTAAAAGGTTGTATAGAGGAGAGTGACATGCAGCAAAGGGTTTTGAGCCGGACTCGAACTCATCACCGCTGCTGGCGACCTGCGCCCACATGGTAACACCTTAACTCAGGAAGCTATATGGCAGCCCATCAGTCTTCTTGTTTATTTCTTCAAACTTTGCTACATGCAAAGGCAAAGAAGGAACATTAATACATATTTTTGCGAAAGTAGTTTTTTGAAATCTGTGCAAATATTTATTTATGTCTGTGGCCTCTGAACAACATGCATGACCCTTTTCTCAATAAGAGAAAAGGCAGAATAGTAATTATTGTTAAATGCATTGCAAAGTAATATATTTTATTATCAAGGAAGGAAAATACAGCTCCAACATTTAGACTATTCCTTAATTAGTTTTTTTCTTCTACTAACAGAGAAGTAAATCCAGGGAGGTAAAAGTGTGGATTAATTAATGAACACTTCTGGGTTTAAAATATTGAAATGATTATTATTATTTTTTAACATGCTGTACTATTTATGTGCCAAATCACTGTCTCTTTATTTGATCCCCTCTGATTGTTGCTCGGTTTTTCTCCCATTTCTAAAAGATCTTTAATTGGGAAGAATTTGTAGTATTGCTGGGCCATTAATGATGAGATTTTAAATCTGTGTGTTGGTGCTGTGATCTACTTAGATTTTGTGACACATTAAGAATGAACTGCTGACAATAAAGTAAAAAATAAAGTAGGAAAAATAATATTCCCACATAATAAAACGTTGAGTGCAAGACAGACAATATGAATGTAAAAGTTTTCAAACAGTACTGGATAAGCTCAGATCCAAGATAATAATATGAAAATTTGGCCATTTTTTAAAAAAAGTTTCTGAAAAGTGACATTTTGCACGGAGACAATAAATAGACAGAAACCCTTTTGGACGTCCAGGTTTACCTCTAAATGCATATATGGACCCGTTCTTCAGCTGCAGGAAAGCATCAAAAGGTCGACCGCTGCAGGCTGCTGCGTTAGGATCTGCAGGTGCTGTTGGAGCCTGTGTGGCGGTGGATGGAGGGGTGGCAGGGATGGTCGGAGAAACAGTGTTTGAAGTTGGCATGACAGTTGTAGTGTAGTTGATGAAATCTGTCATTGTTTCTGTCACGTCTTCGGTCTCATCAAAGGTATCGCCTCGAGCAACTGAGGGCAGAACATGAGAAGGTTTTGTCACATGATGACATCTGAGTGGAAATTAACCATTTACAAGAGCCAAGAAGTTTAAAGTACAAATCTTTCATTCTGTAAAATTGTTTCACTTCTGTACTGACTTTTTTTGGGGCAGATGGTGTAATAGTCATCACAGCAGCTTCCATAATAGACACACATGGAGTCACACTGACATTTGGATTGGGCGCTGAAGGAGCCACAGCGACCCACACAGGACTCTGTGGAAATACAGTTTGTTTGTTGAGAGTGAAACAACATGAATAGATACAGCAACACTTGATCTGAAGTTTGTAACCAGTGAAAAAAAGTAGAAGTAGAAGGATCATTTACTGAAGGAAAAAGTACCCATACAGCAGTGTAAAATAGCTTCTACATTACAAGTAAAAGTGCTGCATTTAGATTTACGTAAAAATACAGAAGTATTATTACTATAATGGACATCAAGTAATAAACATAAAAGTACTTCTTGAGTGGATATATGATGATATATGACACGATTGGCCTGTTACTGATTCTGAAGTGGACTGTCAGCAGCATTATTTTGTTAGATGATCCACATTTTAACTACCGTATTAACTGTTGTGTAATGGTTACCAACTGAGAGTCCAGGTCATTCCAGTGGGTCACAAGATAAATATGAAGGTTTGTGATACGATTGACAGGGCAAGAATAATAACTAAAAGTCTGGTCCTCAAATCTATTTTTATTTTTTATCTTTTATTATCTTTATTATCTTTTTTACTGTTCTCTAAGGTTATTTTTTTGTGTGAAATATTGGATCATTTTTGCTCCTTGAGACTCAAACAGTTATTCAAATAAAGCCATTTAGACATTTAGAGGGAAGATGTCTGTGGTGTAACAACTTCTTAAACAGGATTCCCAACTAGACCCATTTGTTCTATAAAATTAGAAGCCATGAAGGCTGAGGGAACACACACATTTTATACATTTTGCATGTTTTTTAAATGTAAAATCTTACATGAAAAAAAAACTATTGCTGTAAAATAAATGTAGTTCGGTATCAGTATAAAGTATAAAAAGCAACTAAAGTAAAGTCCAAGTACCTCTGAATTACACTTACTTCACTAAATATACTTGGTTACATTCCACGACTGTGAGTAGCATCAATTTAGAGGCACAGACTTCATGCACCATCGTCCAAGAACTCATGATACTTTACATGTACATGCAGCCTCATGTAGTAGAGTACATGCAGTTTTATAGTGTGTCTGTAGATTTACCTTCTGCAGCAAATGTGGTGTCCAGCAGGAGGACGAGGCCCAGAAGAACCACCACCGGCTTCATGCCCACTCAGAAAATATCCCACTTTCAAAATAAAAATCTGTGGAAATTTGTTGAGGAATGTAATCACAGCCTGTTTACATGGATGAACCGTCCCATGGGTCTAAGCTGAGTGTCCCACTTTGGGATGTACTGCAGATGATCAATAGATATTTTGCAGAATCTGCTGACCCCCAGGCGTCTGCTCTCCTGATTGGTCAACATTCGGCTGTGATAATGATTAAACTGATCTCTGTCCCTTCTGCCCCAGAAACACTATCCCAGGATAACACAAAATTAGCACTTTATTGCACAAAATCCCCTTTTTTCTATGTTTTCTGGCAAATGTAACACCCAACATCATGTTTTTAATTATTTAAATTAGTAAAAAATCTTGTATTGATAGTTTGCTTAGCTAAAAATTGGCTCAAATGCAAAATTACAAACCCCACTAGAAACTGCCAAAGTGTGTCTGTTGTCTTGTAGAGCAGATGTATATTTGTAACTTCTAGTAAAGTGGGTTGGTAAGTTTAAAAAATGCATCGACGTTTTAACATTGTGTAACCAGGTCAGTCTTTTCCCTCTATTGATCCCTGGTGTAAGTAAACAGCCCTAAAACAAACACCATGCCCTGTTCCAAATGTATCCCTGATAGCCAGAGTAGTGTATTAAAAAAGAGAAAGTGAAAAAAATGTAGGAGATTCTTAACATGTGTGGAGTTAAAGTGTTCATCAGTTTGGATTATGACCAACAGGAGATTCATTAGATTAGATTCAGCACTGTGGTGAGATGCAGGACTTTTCTGCAGATCTTCCTTTAATAGAAACTGAATGTTGCAGTCAGAGTGTGTTAGTTTTCCTGGGAGGCCTCAGATGATCAATACATTGGTCTGAAGTGTTTGTCTGCCAAAAACTGATTATCCTTGTGTGTCTGCATTATTTTCCTGCTCTGTGCCCCCAATTATAACCAATGCAATTGTATAATAATAATAATAATAAAATCTAACCTTTATTGATCCCCTTGGGGAAATTCCTTCTCTGCATTTGACCCATCCTATTCAAATCTAACCTTAACTATACATACTAGGAGCAGTGGACTGCCTTGGTGCAGCGCCTGGGGAGCAGTCAGGGGCTAAGGGCCTTATCTCTTAAGGGCCCGGTGGTGGTGACTGGGACAAGCGGTCGCTCTCACTTTCCCACCTCAACCTCTTGCCAGTTTGGGGACTCGAACCATTGACCCTCCAGTTACAAGTTCACTAGGCCACCACTGCCCCACTTTTTGAATATTTTTTCTTTCAAGATGACTATTACGTTTACCCTAACACCCTGTTTTGTCCGTTTAAACAGTTTACACATTGCTCTGCTCAAAGCAGAGAAAAAGGGGCTGATCACTTCTTTTTCTGAAGGTGCTTTATTAAAGAGGAGGCAATGCAGGCTGCAATTTCTGGTTTCTGGAAGTCCAATGAAACCAGAATATGCTCCATGCCGCCCCACTTCTTGCAGAGCTCTTTTAAGATGGTCTTGTGGAGATTTTAAAAGTTTTTTGACATAAAATTAAGGTCCTCACCCTCGGCTATGGCCCATACTTTTTAGCCTAGCCAATTAAATTTGGTCTCTAGGTCTCCAGATGAGCAGGTTTCCATTCATAAACATTAGCGAAATGATCTGGTGCTCCTGAGAAATGTGACTTTCCACCTCATCGCAGCTGTAGTGGCTCATGTTGTCAGTCAGGGAGTTGGTAATTTCATCTACCACCTCACTAATAATGCTCTTGACAACTTCAGAGGTAGTCGTCGTCAAGCTGTCACTTGAACTGAGAGAACTTTTTTCCTCTACTTGAATTTTTTCGGCATACACTGGTGGGAATTCATCGGCCTCCGCTATCCTCAGACTAGACTTCTTAATCTGAGCTTTCCTGAATGGATGGATTTTACCCACAATACCTTTCAGCATGCTACAGGCAGAATTTACCATTTTGTTCAGCTTCTTAGGTGGTGTTGAATGCTGATTAACCTCAGTCACACAAGTTTTTTCACTGGAAGAGGAAGACTTGACATTCTGAATGACCTCTTTAGAAATGAGTTCTGCAGCGACACTGGATTTCCAAAACATCCAGAACCTTGACAAAACTCTGAGGAAGTGCGCTGTCTAAAGCAGACGACACTCGTTCCTCTGTTATCTCACCACATGTGTTGTGAAGATATGTTAAGGTGGACTTTGTGTTCTTATGAATTACGTCTAAAAGCGGCTCTGCCATTATTGCTTTTGTTCCTGCGGTTAGCAGCGTCCACTGCATCTCTTTGGTTTGGGTATTTTTGTGGATCTATGATCTGGAAATACTTATAATATACCAGTATACATTCTAAATACTTACGACACAGCACTAGAATAAGGTAAACAAATTACATTGTTTCTTAATGTTTTGTTTAAATATCCAAATGAGATATTTTGTAACACAGACATCTGAACATTGATTGAATCCTATTTCTAAATTCTCTGTTGTCCGAGGCTTTGATTGTGGGGATTTTGGATTTCGCTTTGAATCAGTCCATAGATCAGAAAATACTGTCAACAGCCACAAACATCTATTTCTACCATGAAGTGTAAATGTGTTCTTTGCACATCAGGACAATCGTACACCGGATCTCAAAACAGATTAAAAGTCGCTGCTGTTGCCTCTTGTGCATCTACAAAATATGTTCAATTAAAAAAATACAATTATCCAATGAGATTGAACTGCAATGCTTTGATGGTGATTTTAAGAGCAGAAAGTGAATTAGTGATGAATCAACCTCATGCATGAACCATACACCATTCTGGGAACTAAAAGAAAACTTCCCGTTGGAAACATCAGTAGAACTTTACAAAACATTTGTAGAACGCTTTTAGAACAAAACAAAACAAAACAAAAAAACTGTAGCTGGGAATTTGGTTCAGGTGTGGTGCCAAAACCCATCAAACAGGGAACGTTTTTACCACATTAGCCAATATTAAGTTCCAATAATGTTTGAAACATTTCAATGTAATGTTCAACAAAGATTTAAAATGAGGTTCCTATGAGGGTAAGAGTGCACTTAGAATGTTTTACATTCAGAGGATGTTTGGAGAATGTTGACAGATTATGTTCTACGATAACAAAAGACAAACGTTCTCAAAACAGCTTTCAAACAGTGTTTTCAAAATGTTATCGAGGCCTCAGAAGACAGAAGATGTTTTTATAATATATTCCTGAAAGTTGAAATATCAACAAAAGTAAAACATTTTGTCTGAGGATGTTTTGGGGATGTTTCTGTTAAGAACGTTCTCTATAAAATGTTCTCTCAATGTTACATGATCAAACTAAAGACATTCTCAGTGCAACATTCAGAAATGCTTTAAGAGCATCTTTAGAGAATTTTAAGAAGAACATTGTGGGAACTTAAAAAAACTTCCCGCTGAAGACTACAACTTTGGAGAATGTGTGAACAAGTGGACAACCAATAACGGAAGTCAGAAGGTGTTTTAAATTGTATATTTCTTTGTTAACGTGCAGCAGGTCTGCTCATAAACCTGACTGACTGAAACCTGCGGTTATTATTAAATGAGTAGACTTTGGTTTTCAGTGCAGCTTGTATCAGTAACACCTGGGTTGCTGCCATATCTCTAATCACTGCAAGTTAACAGTGTAAGACCAGTTTCAGGAACACCCATTGAAAAGCACAGACGTGTTGAATAATCTGCAAAGATTGATTTATTTTGAGATTTAAATAGCAAAGCTTAAGTCTGCTTGTTGATTTTTCTTCTGCTGATGTAGTTTAACTCCAGGATCATGATTAAAAATCTGGACAGAAGGGCGCCCCGATAGCCTAATGGTTATGTCTCGTGACATAGCGGCTGTCCCGGGTTCGATTCTGACCTTGGGCATTTACTACATGTCCTTCCTCACTCTCTCCGACTCTATCCACTGTCCTATCTAATAAAGGCATAAAAAGCCCCCAAAAAAGTCTGGACAGAAAACAGTTTCCAGTTTATTATCATGAAGATCAAATTGAACTATTGTGACTAATATTACAATGAGACGAAGTTTAACTAAGAATGAATGGGGGAGAACATTTTAAATAACAGAAAATACTGATTAGGAATGCAACTTTCATACAGGAGAGTTTTTGTTTAAACTGCGATTTAACTGTGTTGAACCTTTTCAGCCTTTATCTGTCACATAAAACTCACTGTCTGGTGCTTCTACAACCTAAATTAATCCAGCATTTTGTAGTGATTCATTACTTTTGCATCAAAGTTGGAGAGATCATTTTTAGAACAGGTTCAATGACATCAGTGTCACTGTTATTTACTCCTGTATTTGCAGTTTTGATCAGGCGGAAGCAGGAATGTCTATTGCTGCTGGAGTTTCTCGGATCTCTCTGCGGTCTGGCGATAAGGATTTAAAGTGTTTCTTATCCATAGAGCCCAAGGTTGTCCATGTCTGCCTCACTGTTGTGGAGCTGTTACTGTTACTGAGTTTGTTTTTTCATGTAGAAATGTAAGAAACAGCCTCAGCCTTAAAGGATTAGTTGTCAGTTTTGCTCAGTACATGAAGGTAAAATGTATATTGGTTTAAAATGGTTAATCTAATAATTTATGGTTACACTTCCGTCATGTTAAACTCAAAAGAGACTCTGGGCAGTTTTTGAGTGTTTTTTGCTCTTGTCACATTTTTACTGAATCTGGACTCATGTTTTCCTACAATATAAAGTCCTGCACTTCCCTTATGGAAACAGCACAAGCATGATTAGAAGGAGAGGGGAGTGTCTTCTGTGCAGTATAACAAAGTTATAGTGCCATAAATCAAAAGAAAAGAAACAACAAACATTGAATTTCTTTGATTATTTATTTTACAGAAATTGAAAAATCCCGGAATCAACATGTACAACATTTTTCCAAGAACAAACAGTGCCCCTAAATACTATTGATATTAAACCTCGGTTTCCTCTCTGCTCTGTTTAAACACTGCCTGCAGTTCAGCTGAAAAAACCCTAAATATTTGTGACATGACTGCAGATCACAGCTGAGTCACTAATGACTTCATGGTTGCATAGAGGAGTGCACAAATGTTTTCCTTTTCCTGGTTTCCTGGTTAGAACAAATTATTAATTTTAAGCGAATTTCTAAGTGTGACACACAGAATAAAGGGATTTTGATGGAATATGAAGTTTCCCAATAAAACCACAAGTCACAGATGAGTAGTTCAAAGGCCATCACAGAGTTGACAATCTGACAGTTATCTCGGTTTTTACAGGGTGAAAAAAGTATGCTCAAAATACATCTAAGAAAAATAAAACTAAATGTATCTTTAAAGTAGTAAAGCAATAAATACTGCCCTCTTTTAAAAACCCACATCTTTAGTTCTTAAAAAAAACTTTAGAAAACTTCCTCTACATCCACAGAAGAAGAGTATCATCCTTCTACATTCAAGGTTAATCTGGGTTAATGTACTTATTTTATCAGCATGTCTGACAGAATGTGGTGAAACAGTAACAGAGCACCTTTATTGTTGCTGGAGACACCTTCATTCATACTGCTGAATACTGACTACTGCACTTTACATATCTGGAAGGTTATCTGAAACCTAAGTCCAACTTTAATGAGTGACGAATTATTGAGAAATAAAGATGTTTATATCCACCTTCTTTCCATGATCAGACATCTGTCTGTTATCTGGTCAATGATCCAGTCAGGTGTTTTGCTGATCAGAGAAAGGAGGCCGGCTTTCAGAGAACAATGATCTCTAAACCTTTGAGCTTTTCATTGTAGATGGTTCTCAGTAGCACATTCAGTGATAAAATCTGTATTGTGTTTAGCTCAGGCTTATCATGTAGTGTGAAGAGTAAAGACAAGAAAAAAACTACTAAATCTTCAGCCTGTAGTAAAGTGATTGGAGTGTCTCTTTTCCTTTTAAATGTTAAAAGCATCCCTACTTTCCTGTCAGTGGTGGTTATCTATATCTTAGAAATAACATTTACTCAACACAATGTAAACTGAGTGTAATGAAAAGCAGAAAGGTAAAGAAGTAACATTCGTGGATGTTCAAGTTGGTGTGAATCTCATGACTTTTTTGAATTGTGCAAACTACTAAATGTTTTGTTGAGAAAAGTTTTTTTTGTTTTTTTTTAGATAAATCACTGATTGATGAATCTGAATATTGACATTATCAAGGTAAATTGATCAGTTTGTAGTCATTTCTCAAGTATTTATTTGGATTATTCTAATTTAATTATGATTTTCTCACATAGTCAATACAAACCTTTCCTCAACAGTTATTAAAGAAATGGAAAACCTTTTCTCTGAACGTATTTACTAACCACAGTGCCGCCTTCATACACTGATTTTAACCCAATCAGTC
>OMNN01050243.1:20425-38712 GCA_900302755.1 Chromis chromis
ACGAAGTCACATTAAAAGCCCCATGAGCCATAAAATCTATTATGTTTAAAACCTACAACTATAAAACGTAATTCATCACCAAATAGATTCTCTCACCTTCACTTTTGGACTAACGGTATTTTAAGAGGCTCCCTTACTTTATGACCAATGAAAAAACAAAGGCAACGTCTTTGTGCCTCGGCATCGAGCCATGCACTAATTACTATTATTACTACTGATAATTTATTAATAATTAACCAGTTTGGCAGAATTTGTTGCGACTGAGCCAGACTATTGCTCTTTCCATTTTCTTAATGCTAAGCTAATTGCTTCCTTAGACCCGTTTCATATTTAATATACAGACTTTAGAGTGGTATCTATCTATTCGTCTGACTCTTGGTAAGAAAGCAAATAAACATATTTTCCTACTATTACTTTCAACCCTAAATACATTTAGTAAAACAACTCACTATTAATTCAAAAATACTTGAAAACACCTGTAGAAAAAAAAAGGAAGAGTGAATGTAACTCAAAATATATGTATAATTGAATATGATGCATTTAATGTCACCCAAACTGTGCAAAATATTGTGGTTTATTATAGCTGTAAAGTAAGTAAATGTAAGAGCAAATGTGTTACAATGATTGACACATTTTTTAAATTCTTATTTATTATTATTTATTTCTTTTAAATTGAATGCTCATTTAAAGGGCGGCCCTCAGTGAGTTTTCGGTACCGTGGAAAGTTTTGTGTCGGGCAGCTTAAGAAAACTTTTACTGAGGAACCATAAAGAGTTATCTTGAGAGACGACACCGCGACAAACTGTTTGTTTTATGATCAAGGGTTGCTGCTATCTGCATGTGTAAAGCCTTACAGCCTTTTAAAGAGCGGACGGAGATAAGACGAAGGGCATGAAGTACTGTACAGATTGTGCTGTACTGTCTCTCCCTGCTCCTGTGTGTGTCTTTGTGCAAAATCAAACAAAGAGAAACATCTTTATTTGTGTGTTTACAGGAGGCAAGATGTGGTTACGTGATCATCCTCATGGCTCTGTACTGGTGCACAGAGTGTATGCCTCTGGCTGTGACTGCGCTGCTGCCGGTCGTCCTCTTTCCCATGATGGGCATCATGAAGGCTGGAGATGTACAGTTACACTTCTGTGTTCATTATGTAACAGCTTGCATGCACCTGTATGTTACTGATACCTGTAGGGGAATGTTGCTGCTTATAAATATAAGGTTCTCAGATATTTTTAATACCAGGACATCTACTATTCCTAAGGTTTTCTTCTAATTCTACTTAGCTTTTAGCAAGTTTTTGTGACTTGTCTTTGATAGCAACAGCAGAAAAATCTCCAATAATGGAAAAAACAGAAGGTTGAGTAAAAGACAAAGGAATTAACTTAAGTTAAATTGGTCATTTGATCAATATAAACTGAGCTTAAATGTGGAAAAACATATTTGGCCCCCAGGACCAGGACATCAGGATCAGCCAAGGACACCAGCGCACAGATAGATAGAGTAAAACAGAATGTAAAGTTTACTTTGTTTTAACTGGTGAAAAACAGCCCAATGAAAGTGATGATTTGACCTTGAGTCAGATTTTACAGGACAAGTTTTTACTGACATGGACAAATCTGCTGATCCCAGTGTTGGACTTTTATTGCTCATAAAACAAACGAGATGATGCAGGACATCTGTAGAGGACAACAGGTTCACAGCTATGTAGTATTTTTGATTCATCTGCTTAAGTCGGTGTCTGTTTGGTCTGTTGCAGGTCAGTATCGAGTATCTGAAGGACTCCAACATGCTGTTCATAGGCGGCCTGCTGGTGGCCATCGCGGTGGAGCACTGGAACCTTCATAAACGCATCGCTCTCCGAGTTTTGCTGCTGGTTGGTGTTCGTCCTGCCCTGTAAGAGAACCACATGATATCAGATCTTACTAGGGTCCACAGCGACCACTAGTTTTTTAGACAATGTTCCATCCGTCACTAACCTTGACTCACAAAAATTTTGCTCCCATACAACTAAACTGCATCGTCACTTATGTTATGAAAGATATGCATTTTTTTCAGAGAAATGAAAGACTCTGACGTAGTAGGGAACATTATTATTTTTAAGTCTACAGAAGGAGGTGGAGGTGAAATCTGATTCAGATTAGTATTCTTAAAGTCCCTCTCCCGTTGTTGATTTAACCCAAAAAAAACTCATCTCCGTGTATTAAAGTTACATATTTAGCAGCTAAAAGGTCACTTGCTGCAGCTTGAGCACACCAGCTCAGGTTGTATTATTGGAGAAATCCAGTCACTCTAAGGAGAATACAGAAAATGCCTCCCTGTAAGCTGACAGGACTGGTTCCTGATATTTGTTTCATATGAAACCCAAAAAGTCTGAATCCATGTTTTAAAGACTGTCATCAGTATGCTACAGTTTCACAGCCAGTTTCACACTTTGTAGTGTTATCTCTCTCTAAGGTTCAAAAGCTTGAACTGTAAAAAAAAACAACACATCATCCCTCTGTACAAGTCTTTTAATCTTGTGCAAAGTCCTGTGACCCTGAAAGCTCTAAACACTGAAAATTAAGAAAAGACACAGAAAAAAATAAATGAAGAGTGATTTAAAACACAAAAAAACACAACCAGACATGGAAATACTGCAATGAAATGAGTTAGAAAGAGGTTAAATCACTTAGGTGTTTTTTTTTTTTAACTCTAACATTCTGATTGGCAGATTTACATATTTATTTGAATTACCAGACAATTTTCAAAATCTTGAACTATAAATTTAAAAAGAAAATCACAACTCCACACTTGAATAATCAACTTGAGCTATTAGCCACAAAGCTTGGCAATAAGTGGTGTGTCCCAGCTGTTCATCACCATGTAAAATCACCTGGAAACTGTGGTTTCCTAACTCATTTCCTTTGTGTTTAGTGCAGCATTTCTGTATTTGGTTGTGTTTTCTGTTTTTGCAACACCTTTTTTATTATTATTATTTTTCCTTAAATTTATTATTATTTTTCCTTAAATGATGCACATTGTGCCAAATTTGTTAGGAAGTTTTCTTCATTTACTTGTTTGTGTCCATTTGCAGGATTTCTTCAGGGCTGCTCTAAATGGGCTTTTAAGAGTTACGTTCCTGAAAGCAAAACAAAACAGAGATGCCCATAAATACCATTTCATTGCATTATTACAGTTATTTTACTTTATCCTTTGTTGCTAAAAACAAAACAAGCAGTGTTCCCTGGAAGGACAATGAAATAAATTCCCCATAAAGTTTTGAAAATTACTGCCAAAACAATCAGTGCCAGTATGGTACTATGCATGTCCATCCTCCAACACATCACTGCATGATCACCATCATCTTCTTCACTCTCTCACAGGTTAATGATGGGCTTCATGATCGTCTCGTCCTTCTTGTCCATGTGGATCAGCAACACAGCCACCACGGCCATGATGCTGCCCATCGCCCACGCTGTGCTCCAGCAGCTAAGAGACACAGAGGTCCAGGCAGACGAAAGAGATTTCCAGGCTGCAGCTCAGGACAACCCTGCATTTGAGCTTGAGATGAAACAAACTAAGCCAGAAATGACAGATGACAAAAAGCCAGACATTGGGCTTCAGCCGGAGGACAGAGTGTGTAAGTGAAGTGTCTGCTAGATAGATGGGTTTATAGACAGAAATCCCTCCCAATAACATTAATTTTCTTAATGATTTGGGCTCCAGATGAGTACCAGAGTAATCCAGAGATGCTGCAGGAATCCAGGAGAAGACAAACAGAGGCCAAGTACGACCTACTGACAAAAGGGATGAGTCTGAGTGTGTGTTACTCAGCCAGCATCGGAGGCACGGCGACGCTCACCGGCACCACACCCAACCTCATCCTCAAGGGTCAAATTGACAAGTAAGGCATTAAGAAACATAACTCAACATGAACAGGGGAAGGGTTAATTCCTCAGTTATTTATTGGATGTGCCCCTCCTGTCATCTCTCATGTTTCTTTCTCTGAAGGCTCTTCCCTGACAACGGCGATGTGATCAACTTTGCCAGCTGGTTCGGCTTTGCTTTTCCCAACATGGTGCTGATGCTGGTGTTAACCTGGCTCTGGCTTCAGTTTATGTTCCTGGGCTTCAAGTAAGAAAACTTCAGTTTAGTATAGTCAGCAGCAGATGATTGTGTGACCAGTAAAGTCATAAGTGTGTTTCACATACCCAACCAGCATCATGTCTACATTAAGAATGCCCCACTTACACAGTGAAGTACTTAACAATGCAAATATTTGAGGATTAAAAATGACCACAAACTGTCCACAATACAGTCTGCGGACTATCCAGAATAAAAAGTGTTACTGAGTTTGTCAAGGGTGGTTTTGCGATGCTTTGAGCACAAACTAAATTATATTCACCTGTACACAAAACTAACAATTTGAATGGCTCAACAGGGGTTTGGATCATAGGCTGTATATAAAAGATGGTCTCTGGGTATGAAAAGTAAAGCCAGGATGGCAGTGCCCCAAACCTGCATTCTTTCTAACAGCCAGCAGGGGGCGACTCCTGTGCCTGCAAAAAGAAGTCCAATTGTATAGAAGTCTACTAGAAAATGATGCTACTTCTCACTTGATTTATTACCTCAGTAAACATTTTCCTAACAAGTTAATGATTTAAATTGCTTATTTTAAGTCTCCTTCAGTACAGCGTGGTGTTCATTTAGTAAATTATTGCCCTGTTTAGAGTAAAATAGACAATAAAGTAGGGTTTGTTTTAGGGTAGGGCCTCCTTGTGATCTACACTTTGCTACCGTATCAGTGTGAATGGTGTCCTCGGGTTCTCCAGTCTGATCAACTACTTGCTTGTTTCAAAAGATCAATGTGGTGACAGCCACATGTCAAACTCGAGAATTCAAAACGGTGGTCCACAAAACAAGTGATGTCATGATCACTACGTGTAACTTTTATATACAGTCTACGGTTTGAAGGGGTTAAATGTTGTGTTTTTCTTATTGATGCGAAACAGTGTAAGTCCTAGGATGCAAGTCTTTCTGAAGCAATAAGTAATAACAAGTTCAAAACATCCGTAGCACAAGACATTAAGGACACATTTAAAGCAACAATTACTGTGTAAGCATAGAGAAGAACTACAAGTGCAGCAGTGTAGTCTTCAAACTGTAAACCTCTAGTACATCCGGTCCTATCTCTCAACATGTCTGTCTGTAGCCAAAAAGATGCTTCAAAAATCAAATAAACCAACAACCAGTGAAGTAAAACATCGATTCAGTAAAGACAAGCTAATAGACCTCAACTGCTGTAAATACACATTTCACTCTAACTTAACTTCAGTGAACTTCATCCACACTTAGAAATCCTTCCTTTATTTGTGGAACCAACCGCATCTTTGTACTTTGTGCTGTTCTCCTCAGCCTGAAGAAGTCATTCGGCTGTGGCGTGAAGAGCGACAGAGATAAGGAGGCATACGCGGTGATGAAGGAGGAGTACGCCAAGCTGGGCCGCATGAAGTTTGCTGAGGTGGCGGTGCTCATCATCTTTGTCCTGCTCGTGCTGCTGTGGTTCACCAGGGAGCCGGGCTTCATAGACGGCTGGGCAACGGTGCTCTTCAATAAGGGGGGAGCGTGAGTCTTTTGCTGCCTCTTTCCATATTCTATTGCATAATTTTGAAGGATAGTAGAATCAGTAGATTGGTAGAGTCAACAAATCATAAAATTGTTTGTGTAACCAATACCTGACATAAATGATTCCTCTTGAGCTCCAGTGTTGTAACTGTTGCAGCTATTGTACATCAGTGATCTGATCAGTTTATTTTGTCTTAATCCCACCATATATTCACAAAAGCAACAATTCCGCAACTAAATATAGTCCCCAACAAATTCACTGTTCACTCCTGTATGCGTATTGTTTACCAAGAAAGTACTGAACCTTTTATATAAAAATATATAACTGAATCTTAAACAGTATTTATAGTACTGGCTCTTATTCTTTCACCCCTATTACTTTATGGTTCAGTCATTGGTTTTGCCCCAAAGTGTGCAAAAACTCTTAAATCCTGGTCCTCCAGTGTAATGTTTGGTTTCTTCTCCACAATAAATGCAGACATTTTGCAAACCTGGCAGCAACATTTTTTAAACATGTTATCTTGTGTCCATCAGGTTTGTGTCAGATGGAACCGTCGCCATCTTCATGTCGATGCTCTTCTTCATCATCCCCTCCCAGCTGCCACGGTGTGGTGATTACGGCCACAACGAGGCGGGTGAGATATTCGACCTCACTAACAACATCATGCCTTTAACGGTGTTCATGTGTCCTGAATTCCTGCTCACTGCAGCTCTCAGTGATGATTACCCGGTGGACATGACACTGCTCTAATTACTGTTTCATGCTCAAACTTCATCTGGGTCTCACAGGTAAGCTGGTGAAGGCTCCCCCGGCTCTGCTGAACTGGCAGGTGGTCCACGAGCGGATGCCCTGGAACATTATCCTGTTGCTGGGAGGAGGCTTTGCTCTGGCTGCTGGCAGCGAGGTAAACATCCATGAACACCATGCTTTGTCCACTTAGCTCCTCGTGTTCTCTTCTATACTAAGATGAAAGGATTTATTGAGTATCAGTTAGTAAATTATAGTTTTGGTGATTCAATGTTTTTGGTTACAGCTTTTAAAATGAGAAGAGTTGCTGCACTTTTGTGTTTTAGATCATTGTAAACTGAAATACCTTTGCATGTCAGTCATAAAACAAACACATTTAAGTTATCACGCTGGGCTTTGGGAACATAAAATGGGTAAATGATCCTTTAGAGCTCTTAGATTAAATTAAGCCTCACTTTCACATTTGGTAGTTTGAGGGGAAAGGAAGCCAAAATAAGCTTCATCAGCAGGAAAATCTAAAATAGTGTGTCAATTAACAAGTGATTTCTGGGAAATGCAGTGCAAAAACTGACATCACATTAGTAACTGAGTCGTGATGACTTAAAGGTTTCTGCTTGGTGTTTCTGCTATAATGAAGGAGAAACAAAACTCTACAGCCACAGTGTTCACTATCTTACTTAGAGGAATCTCAAAACTCACATTTTTTTCCATGAGTCCATCTCCTTTTTTCTTTGAGTTTTTGTGGATAGTGATATAAGGCTTTATAGTATACAGTTTTGCTCCAAAATGGGAGTTATGCCCCTTGTTTCCGGGTGAGGAACAGAACTTTTCAGGGTACCCTTGTATACTGCAGGGTCGTGATTGGTGGAGGAGTCTCTGGTGTGCATGTAATTGACCAACAAGAGATACAAGGAAGAAGATGACACATTAGAAACATGAGGAAAGCATGAAGACAAAGCTGAAGCCATGACACATCCACTGAGCCTTTATTATTCCTATTATTTTGTTTACAGGTGTCAGGTCTTTCTCTGTGGTTGGGAGACAGCTTGGCGCCTCTGAAGAAAATCCCTCCCTTTGCCATCTCGTTGCTGCTCTGCCTGCTCGTGGCGACGTTCACTGAGTGCTCCAGCAACACGGCCACCACAACCCTGTTCCTGCCCATACTGGCCTCAATGGTGAACTGAGCTCATGAATACATACAGCACGTGTGCACACAGATCTTCACTTTGTATTTAACTGGGTTTTGTGTCTTTTCTTAGGCCACAGCTATTAAAATACACCCACTTTATGTGATGCTGCCCTGCACCATCGCTGCCTCATTGGCCTTCATGCTGCCGGTGGCCACGCCTCCCAACGCCATCGCCTTCTCTTTTGGAAACCTCAAAGTCCTTGACATGGTGAGATTCTTGCCCATCAGACCCAAGGATTTAACCTACATCTGCCTCATTGCACCTAAAAACATACATTTCATTTGTAGGAAATTGTTGATAAACCTAGTTGTAATTAACACGTGACTTTCACGCAGTATACTGTAATATATTTACAATATTAATCATTCCAGCAAGTTCATTTTGTCTACTCCGAATATTACTCTCAGGTTTCTTTTTTTTCAGACGAAAAAAATAGGAGATGTTCTTTTACCTTACATGTTTCGACTGACAGCTTCAGTCTTCCTCAGAGGTGTCAGCTGATCACTGTGACGTGTCTTTATGTGGTGTTCCTCGGAACACCACAGAATGCAACCCTTTGTTTTATGGTTTTACCAGCAGGGAGACATGATATGATCACTGTGACGTGTCTTTATGTGGTGTTCCTAGGAACACCACATAAAGACACGTCACAATGATCAGCTGACACCTCTGAGGAAGACTGAAGCTGTCAGTCGAAACATGTAAGATAAAACAACATCTCCTATTTTTTTTGTCTGAAAAAAAAGAAACCTGAGAGTAATACAATATTAATCATTAAGCATCAAGGAAACATCAGGAACATTTTCTAAAATGGAAGACTAAATAATTCTGTGACATTTCAGTGCATTTTCTGTTGTTTCAACCCTCGAAAAAGTGCAAGAAGGTGAACAAATGTTCATATTAAATGCAAATAAGACCGTATTCTGAATTACAAATGCAGAATGATTCATTATATCCCATGCTTTTTTGTACTATCAGTGTAAAACATGTCCCAGCAGGCATGTGCTCATCTCTGGTTCTGAAGCAAAAAAAACATGTTTCATTTGAACTCAGAATTTTCTCTTTCAGCAGTTTGATAAATACAGACCCTCATTTAAATCTACAGTGTTTAATTGATTCCTTTGCTTATGTGCATTTAACAATCAAGGAAGGCTGGATTTATTGAATATATTATGAGATTTTCTAGATGCAGATTCGTATGTGATCACATTATTGATGGAAAGAGCCACACTAACGAAACTAAGACCACACAGAATGCAACCCTTTGTTTTATGGTTTTACCAGCAGGGAGATATGACCTACGGTTATTGTTTAATTAGTACAAGCTTGATCCATGTAGACAGCAGACAAACGATTAATTAACTTTATGCTAAAAAAAAACAGCAGCACTAGTGATGGGTCCAATGGTGCTGAAACAAATATATCTAATATTACTGCCTGCAGCAAGTATGAAAACATAACACAGTATTGAAAATGAAAATCAAGACTTTTCAGTGTCTTTTAATGCCTTTTTATTTTTTCAGGAAACTCAAAATTCAATGCTTTTTCTCCTACTTTGTGCTGATCAGAATGTGACTGTCTGTTCCTTCAGGTCAAAGCTGGCTTCATGCTGAACTTCATCGGGATCCTGTGCATTAATTTAGGCATCAACACTTGGGGATACGCCATGTTTGACATGGGCACTTTCCCTCAGTGGGCAAACGTTACAAACCACCCCTGAGGAGGAGCCGGATGAGGAGAATGAATGAATGAAGGAGAGCTGCATTTTTAATTTTATTTTAAAACCTCAAATATTCTGCCTCATCAGGACATTGTGATGCTGTTTGATAATATTTGATAAAAGTAAGTTAAAAGTAAGTGACATTACAGCGTCTACTGCAAACCAGTGAGAAAAGCTCAGAACAAAGCAAATGCAGAAGTCACCCAAATTTTCTGACTTTGGCAGAAAATAATTTATTGTTGTAGGATCCCGTCACACATAGTCAGAAGCTGAAGTAACAAATAAAGTTTTCAGGTCTTTTAAAGGAAAGAGGAGAAGCCACTTTGAGTTTCAACAGCTGTAGCAGCTGTTTCAGTGTTAAAGGAGGAGAAGAGGAGGAAAATAAAGGTTTAAATATGGAAAAGAAAATATAGTTGATTTGGATTTAAAATAAGATCAAAACAATGGAGCTCCTTAGTAGGAGAATAATGAACTGATGACAAATTTCAAAGTGACGCCTACACTGTTTAACTTGCAAAAAAACATTTATTTGCGATGTTTTAGTGGTGGACCTTCATCTGACAGAACTGCCTCATGGTAAATTAAGATTAAATGATCAAGGTCTAGCAACAAATAAATGTGTTTTTACATTTTAGACAGCGTGCAGGACTCGGTTTGAAATGTTTGATCCAAAATAACCATTTAAACCCAGCACCACATACTGTGAATCTACGATTTGAGGACTATGATACATGTGCCATTGAGTTCAACTTCAAGTGCTGTTTATTGTCTTTCTTACTAAACAGACTCTCCCTTGTCAGTATTCAGAACTTCCTTGTGTGATTCCAGGGACAGAACAAAGGAGAAATATTTGGCAAAACACTGAGGTCACTTCCTCGTACACATTTCCCTGAATGTGTCGTCATCTCGTCGACCTATTTTTCATTGAGTGATTATTTTAAATGATTGTTCTGAATGATCATGTGTTTTCATCCAAAATGTAAATGATGTGATTTAATTGTATCAGTTAATTTAACTTATTACTGTTTGTCCTCTTGTTGGACTTCAAGTCTTTGCTTTGTGTTGCATATTTTTATTTTTTATCAGTGTTTTAGACACACTGTTTTTACCAGGAACAAGCATTAACTATATTTCTTATTTTAATTTTTAAACACTAAAGTGGCAGACTCTATGGGATCATCTGTATACCTATAACATTTTTTTTTCTTTTTTAAATACACCTTTTTCTTGCTGAGTAAAGATTTTTTGCAATTGTAAATATAAAACTACAGCCAGAGGAGGGTTGGTTCAGCCCAAAGACTGGAAATGTCTTAATCTCACTAATTATCCTGTTACATCTTGTTTGCAAAAAGTATGAAAATATTAGGCACCAGAGTATGTTCCTGGCTGATTTTACATCACTATACCCAGAAGTAGCTGAAGAATAAACTCCCCTAAATTAGTCATTTTCTTACTTCTGCTTTTGCAAATGTTGAAACAAACGACATATAACAGGTTAATTAGTGAGCTTTACAGCTGAAACAGACTTGCTGTTTCCCCGTTTCCAGTCTTAATGTCAATCTAACTGTCTTCTGCTCCAGCTTCACACTGAACAGATGATTATCAACAAAAGCAAATATTTCTCGAAACCGTTCCTTCAACACATCCATTCCAGGTATTAGAGGGGAAACAAAAAAATGCCTTTTAACATCGAGGAAGGTCAAACACTGAAATTGCACAAATCAATAGCAGGAAGGTGTTACTTAAACTGTGTAGAGTGCAGATGAAGCAGTTGGTTGAAGGATAACTGGGAGATAAGAGGCTGCCAACGGGAAGCGACTGTAGTGAAGGTCAGTTTTATCACGTTTATTAAGAGTGAGCGTAATAAACTGACAGAGACAGAACATCCCCGCAGGGCGATGTGCGTTTTTCTTCCACATTGCATGTGATATATGAGCCATTTGTATTCTGAAAATAAAGACATCACCATGTGAACAAAGTGTCTCCTTCAGTCTATCAAGAAATAACAGTCAAGACGTCGACATACTTCAAAAAGTTCCATAAATCTTTATTTATTTTCCTTTTGTTCAGTCACACCAACTTTTGACTTGTCAAAAAACTTTACATGAGTTCAAAATAATCTGTACGAGTCACAATCAGTCATATATAAATCTGTTCTACATATCTGTGTTACATTTTTTTGACAAAACATTCAAGTCAATCAGTTTAATCTCTGATTTTTAGTCCCTTCTGGTCCAGTTCACTACGTTAACATATTTGTTTCTTGTGCAACTTGTTCAGGCCCAAAACAACAAAAGCCGATCAGTTTTGAATCACTTTTAATCAATGCCCACCTTGTTCTTGTGCAGGTGCGTTGAAGTAATTGCCTTTCGAATGGCTGCTGTTCTTCACAAACCACCATTTGTTCGAATGCACTGCAGTTTAAATTAGAATCATTTAAGCTGTCAGTGGCACAAACTGACGTTCAAGTGCATCAAATCAGAGAGTATGCAAAGATATGATGAAGACCTGTTTGGATAGTCTTGAGTCAGGTTGTGTCTCAGCACAGATGGCGACAAAGAAAAGGTTGTGCATATTACAGTTTAGAGGCATCCAGAGACAGTTCAGTTCGTAAATGCCTTCAGACAACAACAGATCGACACGCTCAGGTCCAAATCACTGGAATGAATGAAAACAACAAAACGCAGAAATCTGATAACAACACTGAGAATGAGAACATGTTTGTACAACACGAGACGTGACGAAGACGAACACAAAGATTTTAACGTGATTTGTTCTTTAAACGACTTCTGCTACATTCCTCAACCCTTTTCTTTCCTGTGACAACATTTACAGATCCAAGATTTCCTTTACAAACTTCTTTATCCCCTAAACTAAGCAACATGAGGCAGAAGAAGAACAGTCGGTGCACAGATAACAAAGTACGTTCACGGTCGTATCAGATCCTCTTTATAATTGCCGGCTCTGTAAAGATGTTGTGCTTTGAGAGGCTACAATAAACACACACGCCCTACGGTTAATATAGGTCAAGAAATAAATAAGGAACGAAGGAATCGGCAAGGAAATAAGTCAGATAAAGTAAAAATAACTACCGACTGCCTACTGCGTAGAAAAGGCGCTAACAGGTTTTGGAAATCTATTTGACCTTTGCAAACCAGATGATCACATTTATGACATTTAAATTAGTATATTTTCACCAGAGCAGTAATCATGCTTCAAACTGACACAACCAGACACACACAGACAATCATACAAAGTACACAAACACACACACACACACACATCAGAAAAGCAAAAGTAGACAAACACACACTCACTGAATCTGAGAACTGATTTTCCCCAAAGAGTCCTAAAAACACACGTTTTTAGATGCTAACATGTAGAGGAATGAAAAAAAATGATTTCTATCAATATTTGAAGAGTTTTTTTTCACGTCATGACGTGGCTAAAGAGCGAAAACCATCTAAAAAGTTGCTGTCTTGCTGGTTTATCATGTTAAACACACACATACACTGTGCGCATCCATGTGTGTTTGTGTTTAAGCACACAGACACACACACACAGGTTGTCACTGACACATCTGTGTGGGTGTTTTCTGGATGGCATTCTCAGCAGGAGAAACAGAACAGAGAAAGACAGAAATAAAGAGAGAAACTGCTGGATTGACGGGACGTTAACGCCACACAGTCCGTAAATCCAACCGTCTCTCGCGCCACTGTGTCGTCTCTACGTCCCGCCGTTGTACGAGTAGTCTGCCTTGTTGTGCATCACCAGCTTATTGTCCACAAAGTAGAAGCTGTCGGACTGCGTCTCATACGGGTGCAGGATCATCTCTCTGACTGTTACACACAACAGAAACATCATTAGAGCACTGCTTCCCAACCTGTGGGTCAGGACCACCAGAAGGGTTTCTATACAATTTACAAACCATATTTGACATCTGAGTCCAGAAACCTACATGTTTATGATACAAATACATGGTTTCAAAATCCAGCTGTTAGATTTGGACTGTGTGTGTTAAATAGCTCATACAAATCAGTTTACATCAAACCCAAACAAGTTCAAACTGCAAAAAAGTGAGTGACAAGGAAGAGTAACATGTCTGCCCATAAAGAACTATATATCTATTATTTCCCTGAACATATTGAATGAATAAAACATACTATTGCTCCCTACCTTAGTTTTTAGTCTCCTTTATAAATAAAAAACAAAAATAAGAGTTCGAAAAAAAGTGAAATTGTTTAATTTTCAGCGCATCTGTGTAACCTCGTTTAGTCACTATGTCAATGAAAACAGCGATGAATGCAGTCATAACAGTGAGGTTTCCTTATGCAGAAAAGATGCACAGTTTTTAACTTTTCTGATTTTGTTGCAGTTTCTTTTAATCTAAAGTAGTCCAGATTTGGTTCACTTATAAGGTGCTTGGAGTAGAGCTGTATTGTTAGCACTGTCACCTCACAGCTACAACGTCCTGGCTTCAAATCCCCGTCTGGGGTCTTTCTGTGTGGAGTTTGCATGTTCTCCCTGTTCTCACTGGGTACTCCGGCTTCCTCCCAAAGTCCAAAGACATACTGAGGTTAATTGGTGATTCTAAATTGTCAATGGGTGTGCTGACCCTCTACAAGATAGAGTGGTGTATAGAAAATGGATGGATGGATGTATTGCAAGCTGTGTTGTACAGGTGTAGATGTGGAGCTCTGCGTAGGAGTGACATTAAGCTCACTCTGGCTTGTGCTCGCTCACACCGTGGCAAACATTTTGGCTGCTCCAAACACCATGAAAAACACTCTGCTTGTACAATCATTTTATTATTAGAGATTCTGAATGTAGATGCAGATCACAAGATGATGAATAGGAAAGAATAAGAAAGAAAAAGAAAAAGTGCTGGGGGCATGACTGTGGTTCAGAGTGAAATATCTCAAGAACCACTGGTTGGTAGAAATGAAATCTTGCATTCATGGTGCCCAGGGGATGAATCCTAACAGCTTTGTTGATCCGCTGTGTTTTTCTCTGTTGCCACCATGAGACTGACTGTCACAGATTAACGTCACTCTCAGGATGAACTGTAAACATTTAGTTGATTCGCTAATGTTTTATCATGGTACCATCAGAATTTGAATCTGTCCAATACAAAAAACTAATGATGTTCCCTCAGCTGTACTAACTAATGTTAACGTGCTATCCCACAAATCTGAGAGGGTGAATAAGGTAAATATTACCTGCTTTGCATCAGAATGTGAGCACTGTTCATGTAAGCACATTACCACGAGTTATTAGTACTATGCTCAGAGCAGCACTGTGCTAAATGCAGCCTCAGAGAGCTGCTAGAATCAGTGTAGACTCTTGTTTCTCCTTGACTGACAAAAAAAACGTGGGAGGGAAAGTGTGTTTTAGTGGATTCAGCATCTGGTAACATCTTTGATGCAACACGGTCTGAGTTGTTTTTGAGCTTCTACATTGCTTTACCCAGAGAACACTTGTTCACAAAGTCGTGTGTTTGGCATTGTGGCATTTTACAGCTGCATTTATTTGCATTTATTATATCAAACACACACACACAAACACACACACATGCACGCACACACACAGAGTGTTTAACTTGGTTTTCTTGTCGCTTGCAAGGCTGTCCTTTTGTACATTTACTACATGTAGTTTCACAGAGAGAATATGACTGCTTGAACCACAGGACCTCCACATTGTTTTCTACTGTGTGCGTGTTTGTGTGCGGGTGTGTGTCTGTAGTGCATTGACTTACTGATGTCCTCAGACAAAGGTGGGAATTCGTAGATGTGTTCGCAGGTGTTCTTGCTGCTGGGCATGCAGAAGCCGAACTCAAAGTCAAAACTCTTGAGCAACTTTTCTCTGAAATAATGTCTCTCGATCATCCTGAAGTTTTCTATCGGCATATCTCCAACCGTGAACTCAACGCTGGATAGACGAAAACAGAGAGACATGTGAGCGAAACAAATGTCAGCGAAACAAGACATATTTAACTCTTTGGTTACTGTATTACAAACACTTACGTGGCTCCAACTTGCCGAAGTCGGAGAAAAGCAGGGGTGAACTGGTAACGGACAAATCGACCGGCGTTTGGGTCGATGTCCCTCTTCTCCCCTGCCTTATCTAAGATCAGTTCGTATGGAACAGAATGAAAACAAATAAAACACTTTTAGACAAGGAATTTGCAGCTGGCTTCTCCAATAATTAAATCAAACAAACCAGGAAACCAGTAGAAGTGAGAGGTGTACATTCCAGTTCGTGTCTGCTATCAAGTAGGGGAATGTTGGATTTGTTTGGTAGAGAAAAAGCACAGATTTGTTTTTCTTGCCGAACCAAACGTTGCTGAATTATGTGGGATGATAGATCTGGTAATTGCTGGCCTCTTGCTTCCTGCTGAGTCTTGTTTTTGTAGCCTGAGTTTGGTGACTCATGCAGATTTTGGCAGCTGGTTTTGAGGCACCTTTATTTGCCTCCAGGACTTGTTGGGTGACAGTTTCAGCTCCAACTGCTGATGATTTCATTGGTCAATGGGCCAAATAAGTGGATCAAACTACTGACTGTCTCTTTCAGCTCACACAGCATCTAGATCTCCTTCAACTGTCCCTCTCACTTTGAAAATGCCTGCTTTGAAGGACACTTTACTTTCGCATTTATAAATAGTATATATGCAATTTAATAAATGGTTTATAACTATAGTACTAAAATGTTGCAATTTATAAGTGATATAAGTTTGTCAACAACTATAATACCCTCTGTGGGGTCCAGCACAGTAAGAGATGATGACAATCCAATAGATCATAGCTAGAATAATATAAATTGATATCTTTGTAGAACAAATATAAGGATCAAAAATATTGTACCTTAATAAACACTTAACATGTCCATATATCATCTTACAGCTGTGCCATAGTGTATTATAAGCAATTTATTAAATCTTTATGTAATCTTTATGCTATTTCTGTGTAAAGGTCATGATGGGAATTTATCTTTTTTCTAAACTTTGTAAACTTGACAATAAATTACAAGACAAAATATAATCTCATTGGGGACAATCATCAGTGTGTGTTCTAAATGAGTGTTTCTGCAGATGAATGGATTTGTGCACCCCACATGTCTATAAAAGCTGCTTTATAATGTGTTCATTGCAACTATTTTCATGGTAAATTAAGGTGAAATTAAACATTCATAGAGTAGTTCATTGACTCGCCTGTGGATGGAGGTTTGGTGATTTCAAACAGCACCGTGGCGGTCTCCATGTCTCTGATCTTAAACCTGGTGAAGTCGATGTTGAAAATGTTCTCGTCTGGGCTGCACAGATAATCTGAGAGAGAAAGGAAAGGAGTGAAAAAGGAAGGAGGGTTACACATCAGACAGCAAATGTATGAAACGAGGAGTGCTTGAATGAAAATGAAGAATGCAGATTTTTAGAAAATCACTGTGTGCTAATTCTCTGATAAAAGCACAGTATAACTGATCAGACATTTCCTGATCTTATTCAGGAAACGTACACCATTAAAAGACTATTTTACAATGGGTGCAATGAGCACTTTGGCACATTCAGTTAAATAAAAAAGGTTGAAAACATGTTCATATTTCTAAATTAAAAAAAAAAAGTTTAGCTTTGATATTGACTCTGAAACTTTGATAACATATTGCTACCAAAAATTAAAAAATTGAAATAAATCTCCAATCTATGAGGCAGATTCACTTATAAAAATGCTTTATCTCATTAACTTTAAGTCTTGATTAATGAATATATGTTGCAAAGTCACTGGCATCATGATAAAATAAATAATGTTAAAGTGTAATGTAGAGCCCGACTGATATGTTGGTTGTCTGATACTATCGTCTAATATTGGCCAGTCACAGGTTTATCGGCATCCCCATATATATTGTCCGATATGGAAACTTTTCTCTTACAAAACATAATACAGGAAAATATGCTTGGGGTCATTAGAAACAATGTCATCACATAGATTGTCCAGCAGAGTGGCTCTGACTCTATTATTACAATCCTCTCAGCACTGTTTGCAGCACATGTTGAAGAGTACGTATCACAACTGAGCAGATGGTGGTGCGGAGTCAGGCTTTGTCTCCGTGGTAAGTAGCTAACTAGTTTGTGAAATACATTGGTGGAAAGTTAATAAATAAGAACCCCAACATTTTCCTATTTTAATATAACATGTAAACAATATCAGCCGACATATTAATATCCAGATTTCTTACAACCTAAAAGCGGTAATACTAAAAATAGTGGCCACCTGCGGTGCCTCTCGTAAGTTGGCTTCTTTGCATTATACATGCATCACTGAACTGGTATGCTACACTGCAATGGAACAACCACAAAAAATGCTAAATAAATAAAAAGATCTGCAAAAAAATCACAGTGACACAAAACAGTAGTGAAGTAATACAAACTGCCTAAAGAGACACAAAACAACCCCGAAAATTCAATATTGGCCAGGCTCTAGTATAATGTGGGACTTAACAGTGAGAAAAGCAGAAGTAAACAGCTGCAAATGCAATACAGAAAATTAATTCACCAAACAAACACTGGTTGCACCAGTCATGAAGATGTAATCTCAAGTGCTTCTTTGCATCCAGTCCTCTCTATGAACAGACAACAGTACTGAGATGCTTTAAAAGTGCTTAAACTGATATCAGATACTTTTTAAAATGATAACTTGCACTCATACATTCACATACACAAAAACTCAAGCTCCATAACATTGAACAATATTCGGTTTAATTCAGTTTTAAATAGCTGTCAACTGTTTAAAAGTGTATTGACTTATTTTAAAACATTTTTTGACACAAATCTTGATGGGAAGCTCTGTTGGGGGAGCCATTTCCTCACAAACACCACACAGGCACACGCGCACACACACACACACACACACACACACACACACACACACACACACACACACACACACACACACTAAAGCACTCAGTAAGAAAGAGAAGTGAGTTATTTTTATTCCCCTAATCCTTCCTGCCCTTACCAGGCAGTGTCACTGCTTAT